>CM055083.1:7663608-7700130 GCA_029204045.2 Tillandsia leiboldiana
CTCCACAGAGTGGGCTGCAAGACCATAGACATAGTCTCAGCATAGCCCCCAGTGATACTACCTCCAACTGTACCGTTGCTCATCTGCTCGCCAACGGCGCCTGCTATGCAGATCATAACTCAGACTCTTTCTCCTACTCAAGAGCATCTGCCACGACATTGGCCTTTCCGGGATGGTAAAGGATCTCATATCGGAATCCTTTCACTCAACCACTCGTGGACGTTGGCCTCAGAATTCAGCTCCTTTTGGGTGAACAGATACTTCATCTCTTGTGAGTCAGTATATTACTCGCATCTCTCCATACAATAATCCGCCACAGCTTCATAGCAAACACCCCCGCTGCCGCTCCAGATCATGAGTAGGGTAATATTTTTTTTCATAGTCCTTCATTGCCGCGAAGCATATGCATTACCCACCATGCTGCTCACACACACCCCAGACCACTATGTGAGGCATCCCTGTAGATCACAAATCCTTCCCCCATAACTGGGAGGGCAATGGATTGGAGCGGTCATCACCTGACTTGCTTCAGCTCCTCAAAACAGCTCTGGCAAAGTCTCGCTCCAAACAACTTAACCCTTTCCTAGTCAGACGAGTGAGGGGAGAAGAAAGCTTCGCAAGCCTTCCACAAAGCGCACGTAGTAGCCCGCCAATCCAAGAAAACTCCGCACCTCGGTGATGTCGTCGGCCTCGGCAATCTCTAATACATCCCCCCTTGCCGGATCCACCGCCACTCCAGCAGCTGAAACCACAATGACCCAGAAAGGCAACCTCCCCCGGCCAAAACTCGCACTTTTTGAACTTAGCATCCAGCTTTTTCCCTCTCGCAGAAGCTGCATCCACACGTTTCCTCAAGTGCTCCTCGTGCTCCAGATCACCCGGGAGTAGATCAGATATCATCTATGAACACCACTCACAAACGATCGCACAAACGGCTGAAAAATCCTGTTCATCAAGTCCTGCATGCGGCAGGGGCATAGTCCAACCAAAAGGCATCACAGTAAACTCATATGCCCGTACCGCGATCTGAAAGCCGTCTTGGAGATGTCTCGGCCCTACCCTAAGCTGGGGTAACCGGACTGCAGATCATCTTCGAGAACACGGATGCTCCCTGTAACGATCAAACAATCAGCTATCCGGGGGGGGTACTTGTTCCCGGATGGTCACTTTGTTCAATTCCTATAATCCACGCACAAACCGCAGTGATCCATCCTTCTCTAACAAACAACACATGCGCTCCCACGGAGAAACACTGGGTCTAATGAACCCCTATCCAAAAGATCCTGAAGCTGGGCTTTCAACTCCCTCAACTCAGCTGGCGCCATCCTATAGGGTGCCTTTGAGATGGTGCAGTCCCAGGGACTACATCAATCACAAACTCATCTCCCTCTCCGGCGGCATCGTCGTCAACTCAGGGGAAACCATCTGGGAAATCTCGGACGATAGGGATATCCTCGAGTCCAGTGCCGCCGTAGGCACCTCCACCACGGTGGCCAAAAAGGCAGTGCACCTCTACTCATCATCCTCCTAGCTCTCGCCGAGGAAATGGTCGATGCGAACAGCTGCTCTGGCAGCCTCTGAAGATGACTCCTCCTGTCCTGGCTCGCGAAGAGTCCCGTCCTATCTCTGCAGTCGATCGTGGCGGAGTACCGTGATAGCCAATCCATCCCCAACACCAAGTCAAAATCATGGAGCTGCTGCAAGACAAGCAAGTCTGCAGGCAAAATCCAAGGCCCCAACTGCACCGGCATGCCAAACAACGCTCCTCAACATGCAAAACTGATCAGGAACCCGCCCCTCTAATGCACAAGACAAGGACTCTACCTCTAGACCATGCAGGATGCAAATGCTCGACTAATGAAAGAATGAGATGCTTCCAGTTGTCGAATAAAGAGCGAGCCCGAATACCAAAAAGTAGAGTAATACCTGCCACCACCTGGTCTGACGCTGCGCGAATCTGCTATTTGGGCGGCATACACCCGCCCGCTCGGTGCTGGAGGTCGAGAATCTGAAGGATGGGAGGTGGACGGCCTGCTCAATGGAGCATAAGGCCGCTGAGCTGATGGCTGCTGCTGCTGAGGGGGATATGGAGCCGACGCCGAAGAAGGTGCCGAAGAAGTAGCAAGGGGGCAAGTAGCTCGCACATGCCCCGGCTGTCCACAACGGAAGCATCGACCCCATCTCTGATCACAAGTGATGGCGGCATGCTGACCCGCCGCAGAAGATACATCGGTCAGAAGATCGGGGCTGTCTCGGCTGCTGCTGCTGTCTCTGAGGACTGCTGCTGAGATCTCTGCTGCCTCTGCTGTGATCTCTGCTGCTGTGCTGCTGCTGATGCCTGCTGCGGTCTCTGGGGTCCACCAGGACCCTCTCCTATCAGATCGCCCACGGCCGTAAGACTAGGACTGCGGCGGCCGTGGCGGTCTCCAAGAGCTGGCCTGTCCCCCGTCCTCTGGGGCTGGTCGCTTCCTGTCGGAAACCCTGCGCGACCGCGGCCCTCCGTCTGGCCACCTGCTGATCGCCTCTCTCCACCCACTGTGCGTGCTCTGCGGCTGCCTCTAGGGTCTGAAATCTCTGTGCATGCACAAGCGTGAAAATCTCTGGACGGAGGCCTCCCTCGAACAACTCAACCTGGTGTGGACCGTCACGAGCGACGAAGGGCACACAGTTCAGCAACTCCATGAACTCCTGGAAATAGACATGGGCCGGTCGATCGCCTGCTGCAGATTCTTCAAGTCGTCCTCCAACTTCTTCTTCACACTGGTAGAAAAAATAGGTGTCCAATACCCATCCGTTTGAACTCCTCCCACGGCAACTGCCGAGTAATCCGGAACTCCGGTGGCTCTACCCGCTGCCACCAAAAATCAGCATCTCCGTCCAAACAGTGCACCGCCATGTGCACTCGGTACCTCGGGTCGATGAAGAAGTCCCGAAAAAGCTTCTCCATCGCAGAAAGCCATCTCCCAACAGCCCGGGGCTGAGCATCCCGCCCCGAGAATCTAGGTGGTCCCCGCTTAACAAACGCAGCGAGTTTGTCAGCAAAATCCCGCTCCTCCTCCGCAGTCAAAGGCTGAATAGCTCCAGGAGCCCGCTACTCGAAGATGGTGCCGACAGCACAAAAGGCGCAACAAGAGGCACAGGGGCCTCTAGGAACAGCTGGGGGTGGTGCCTCCCTCTGAGCAAGCAGCTGCTCAATCCTCTGCTCCTGGCGGCGCTGACCCTCCGCCAACTGGGCCACCAAGGCCCTCAACTCAGTAAGCTCGGGGGGTGTAGGCTGCTCTGGCTCAACAGGGGGTGAAGGGACACCCCGAGTGGGAATCCGACGTCGAGGAGGCATCCTGCCACAAGAAACCAATCATCAGCAACCAAACCCCACACGACCCAATCTGGCGAAAGTCAAAAGACATCCTCCTATTTCTGTCACCTTATGTTGTCTGCAGCCAACATAATGGTCCAAACAGAAATAGGCTATGTCGATCTCTCTTCACTCACAGGAAGAGTCAACTATAAAATCACCGACTTTCGCAAAATGTTACGCCACTCACGCCCTATCATCCTAGGGTCTGTCCAAAAGCCTAGGGTTTCCTAAGTCCCAACTGACCTATCCCTAAGCTCTGATACCAACTTAATCTGTCACGCCCCGGGTGTAAACCAGAACCCGGGCCCGTCTACAGATCCGCCGTGCATGCGGTATTTCCCACATACACGAAGCGTCGGTAACCTGCTCAGATAAGAAATAATAATAAAAGAGCATAATAATCAGAGCTAAACTAAAACTACTGTATCTCAGACAGAAGCTGGAAGTAAAAGAGTACAACAGTGGAATAAAATACAGATGTCTCTCCCAGCTCACCACTAAATACAAACAGCTGGCAAAAGCCAGACCCAAAAGAAATAAACAAAAGCTGTCTGAGAAGACCAGGTACCCAAAAGCTCCAGCTACAACCCTCGGGAGGCTCTCTATCTAGTCCGCGATGCGCTTGCCCCGATCAGTTGCTGACGGCCCAGCAACTCCCACTGAGGACTCTGCAAAACAAGGGGAGAGAGAAAGAACAAGAAAAAAAATAATGGGGGTAAGTACTACCATAAACAGTAGCCTCCCCTAGTGGGTAAAGCCTCAGCTCAGATATGCCCACCGGGTGATCAGAGGCAAAAAGGGAAAGGAAAAGAAAGGGGGTGTAGATAAAAGGAGCAACTGATAAGATGCTATCCCTAATATGCCTCTACATGATAACTCAACACGGATGGGAAAAGAAATGCATCAGTATAAGGAAGTCTGTCCAAAGGACCCAATCTGACCGCCAGTGGACACTGGCACAGCCTGCTCTGCCGCGACGGGTATGCCAGCCTACGCATAACACCGAAGCAAAAGGAGTCCCCAGGACTCAAGTCTGTCTGCCGCGCACTCCGGAGTCGCACTCGTGGGGAGCGACCCACACGAGGAAAGTAAGTAACCACAAGTAACCTGATATAGCAGGACTGGATCGAGACTCAATGAAGTGGGAAAAACCCTCCACTAAAGAAAGCCCGATCCCCAAAACACCCAATCTGATGCAATAGTATAAGCCGGTCGACCACCCAAGATCCGTGGTCGCCGCGACACCCTGACATAAACCCAACCTGTCCCAAATCCCCAATATCCGACTACACTGTCCAACACCCGCTCGAACCCGAGCGACTATGCCGCAAGTCTATCAATACTAGGAGAAGAAAAGCATAAATGCATGGTTTCTCCTAAGTCAAGTCCCAAAAGATAGTATAGCAGTAAAAGATGACATAATTAAGTGACTCGTTTAATTATGCATTGTCTCAATATTTTATCCATTTTCCAAGAATAATCAGTTTAGAGAATAAAGGCTAAAGTGACAGTCACATATGAACAATCATCAATTTGTAGTCCACAATTCTACTTTGCCCCTAAACATGCAGTCCAGAATAATTTAGCGATCAACATGCTACCACGAATTCTACATGGATCCAATAACCATTAAATAATTTCCCTAAGGCATGCAAGACTACCAAACAATAAGTTAGCATCAACACATCAGGGGAATTCTGACATCCCTAGTGGGCATACCAAAGGAGAGGAGTACAACAACCACCCACCTGGTGCAAACTGTCCAAGTCCGTACAGCTAGAAAATACCAAAACTCCAAATCCTTGCTCCCACACTATAAGCACACCCGAAATATTCCTGGTACAATACAAAGCTCACTAATTACACTTAGGCTCCCAATTATTGCACTTATAACCACCTACAACCTCGGATTCAAAACTGTTAAATTATCACCTGCAGATAGTGCCCAGAAAATTCCAAGAAAAATATCACAGCGATCCTCGCGTCGATAGCTTCGCAACGGTACCTTGCACGCCCAAAACCGAGTTCGGTAAGTCAAGATAAAAATTCGGCAAGGGGATACACTCATACAAAAATCTGTGCTAAAACTGTGCACTGTTCACGGAGAAAACAGTAATCTTCACCTCGAAATAAATCTCACAAAAATCCAAGAAAAATACGAGCGTGTTCCTTGCGATCCGTAGATGAAAAAGTTGTATAAGCTCGTTTCCGTCTGATGCTCGTGCGCGAAGATATGGCCAAAACACCCCGCTGCTGTCAAGGAAGTCCACACAGAAAATGGGGTCACTGTTTGCCTCGGGATCCGTGCCAAAACCTCGAAACAAGAAAGCGCGACCAAAACGAAAGATGAAGTCCTACCTCTTAGGAGTCTGTCGGCGCAAGAATCACAGCAAAATGATCTCGGGGTAGCCCAGGGGAGCTAAAACACTGTCGCTGCGCCGAAGAAGAACCCAGGAACGCAACGTCGCGCCGCGCCGTAAAATGGGGAACCTCGGGATTCGAGCCTCCAAAAATCCTAGAACTTGGCAGGAAGATCAAGCACTTAGAGGTGAAAAACTTTGCTTGAGGGGGCTCGGGCAGAGAGTGAGAGGGTTGAGAGAAAAAGGCAAAGGAAGGGGGCTCGGGTTGCCTTTAAATAGGCAGGAGAAAACAATTGAAGAAATACCCACTGTGTCCCCACTTCCGGGCGCCGCAACATTTCGGGCGGCTACAGTAATGGGCCCGGCCCATTACTGTTCAAGCCCGAAACGTCGTGGGCCGGCCACGTAGCCCGACACTGTGCGCCCCTGGCCCCGCTGCACCCGGCGCACCCGCGCCCGCCAGTGGCGTCGCGCCACGTGGCCCCGGCAGCCCGTGCACCGCGCACGTCGCCGCCTGCACCGCGCCCGTACGGCCACCTGCCGCCGTACGGCCACCTGCACCCGGTCAACCACTCCACAGCCTGCGTGGACCGGGTGCACAACACCGAACCAGTAACCGCATGCCACGTGTCCCCCGGTCTACCGTGCACCCATGCCCACAGTCCGTGGACCCCGCGCTGTGGACCAACCAACCGAACCGTGCCACGTGGCATCCCGCACTGGCGCACGCCGGTGCCGTGGACCGCGCGCCTGCCCGCGCACCCGGGCGCCTGCCCGCGCCCTGCCCGCGCCCTGTGCCGCCGCCTGCCGCCTGCCCGAGGCTGCGCCGCCGCCCGCCGGCGCTGCCCGCCGCCTCCGGTGATCGCCGGAAACACTGTTCCGGCGTGAACAGTAACCGCAGCCCAAAAACATCCAGGAAAAAGCCCATCTTGACCGTTTTCGCGCGCTGATTCCAAAAACGGCGTCCATTTTGCCAAAATCCACTCCTATAATATGCCGGAGGCTCCCGCAAACACCGAAAACTGCCCAAAACTTCCGGGAGCCCGCTTTTGGGCCTCCGGACTCAGAATTAGGCAAACAAAAAGCCATTCTCAAGCGTTTTTCCGCACTGAATCCAAATCCACCCTCTGTTTGGCCAAATTCCTCTTCTAAAATTCGGCAAAAGCAGCCGAAGGCCAAAACAGCCAACCAAAGCTCACAGGGTCCATCTGTGGCATCCCTTTGATGCACCAGGGGCCAGATACACCATCAACAGGTGTTTGCACAGTGGATTCATGGGAAAAAGCTGTAAGGAGTTTAGGGGCCCTACATTGGGTCTATTGTTGGGCCTCTTGCCGTTAGGTCTATTATGGACCGCAGCCCCACTCAACTTATTTGGCTCACCCAACTCAACTTATTAGTCTTCTGGGCCTATTGTCACGGGCAAGAGTTGGACCTATTTTTAACTCATAAATAAATATCCAACACGTAGAACTGCATGTGCCTCTCTCATTTCGTATTTTTACTGAGTTGTGTTGTGTATTCAATAAGCACCAATTATTGCTTAAAGATCAAAGAATCAATATCTTTTTTCTTTTTTCGGGAACAGTTGGTACATTATTCTGTTAACTTTGTTTAATATGACAGTAAGATGGATATTAGTTTTTTTTTTTTTTTTTTTTTTTTTTTTTTTCCTGCTGCTGAAAACAGGAGAGGCCGGTGATGTCTGAATTGGACTTTGCAGCAGAGGTGCTGCCTCACGATGTCAAGGTTTTGGCCGTGACAGGCACAAACGGGAAATCCACAGTCACTACTTTTGCCGGACAGGTATGCTCATATTTTTCAGTACGTTTCCACGTTCTTTCCTCGAACTGTTCTTTCGATACTGGCTCTATATAGATGTCCAAGTGTCTGTTTGGCCTGATTTCTAGAACGTATTCCTTACTTCGAAAAGCAGCAGGACTCTCGGTAAATAAATGTCTGGAGCTCTTGCTGTGTCCGAAAGCTAAAATGAGCTTCTGGGCTCGTCAGAAGCAGATGCTATGGTTTGAAGCTTCTGTCGTAGCAAGACTATGATTATCATACAATTGAAATGCTGAATGGCAATGCTTGCTATTCTGCCTAGCTATGACTGAGCAGACATTTTATTTGCTGCGCGCTTCTTAAATTCGAGGAGATATGATATGCAAACGAGTGCCGAAAACCAGAATGTTCGACTTTCTAAGAACGACGGAACTAGGAAAACTTCGAAATTTGCACGCAGATTTTCTGTGTTCAGCTTCATAATCGCACTAAAATTGGTTTAAACTATTCTTTGCTACTCGGTGTCGACATTTCATGTATACAGATGCTTAAACATTTGGGTATCGAAGCCTTCGTCGGAGGGAACCTCGGCACGCCTCTCTCAGATGCCGCGATCAGTTGTTTACGGGCATCTTCATTTCAGGCAACTTATTCTTCTTTCTGTAATATAGTCCAAGTTCAAAGTTCGAAAAGCCGTCATTCTACCTTTGTTGCGTAAATTTGTGTTGAGTGAAAATCCAGTCTGGTATGTATAGGTTGCTGTCGTGGAAGTCAGCAGCTACCAAATGGAAATCCCGCACAAATTCTTCTCTCCCTCGGTAGGTTGGTGTAGGAAGTTGTACATTTTCCCCATGCAACATTTTCTCTGTTAAATATTCATTTTGTGATAAGTTTATAACAATTAAAGGTCGCGGTGGTTCTAAACCTCACTCCCGATCATCTAGAGAGGCACGCGACGATGCAGAACTATGCTGCTATGAAATGCCGCTTGTTTTCTCGCATGAAACATAGCAAGCTCGCAATCCTTCCTGTTGGTATTTCCATTTTTATCCTCTCTGAACAATTTAAGGGTCGATGTCGTCTAAGCATCTTTATTGTTACGCGGTAAAAATATATATAAAACTTACGTGAACTATGGACGTGTTTTGATTCGACTACACAACCTTTCAAAATTTTGGTTTCAGTACCCAACCGTTTATTTTGTTTGATTTAAGTGATTTGATGCCTTTTCGTATACAAAATGTAAGCTAATTGCTTACTTTAATAAATTTATAGTTAAATAAATTGTACACGGCTAAAATACACCCCCTGACTTTCAAAAACCTATATTTTGCCCCCTTAAAATTTTAGAAATGTTTTCAGAAAGTTACGACGTTAATAGTAAGGGCAAAATGACGAATCGATGTAATAGTGACGGAACCCTGATGGAGGGGGGCGAAATGCATCAACTTGAAATTTCGAGCGATCAAATATAGGTTTTTGAAAGTCAGAGGGGTAAGTGAAAAAGAGGGTATTTACAGGAAGGTTTTCTGTATTTTAGCATTCGAATTTTGAAGTTAAAGTGTTATTAATTAGCTCAAATCAAATAAATTAAAAGGTTATGTAGTAAAATCAAACTTTTTAAAGGTTAGGTAATCAAACCCAAATGGGTGGGGTGGATAGTTGAGGTAAGTTTTATCCAATTTTTCAGTTAATCTTTTTTATGATGTATGTCACTAGCAATATCCGATCCAATCGCAGTGATTGTTTACTAAAATGTTTATTTCAGGAAACAAGTATATAAACAAAGCTTTTAGCTGCAATGCTGACCGATGTAATGTCGCTTGGATTGGAGATTTTCCAGGAATAAAGGTATAAAGAAACAGGAAAAAAATCTTCATTTTTGAGTTTTAATTCAATTTTTTTTTCCATGTAGATCGACACGGAGGCTAAGATCGCTGAATTTCGCAATCCAGCGAATGGATCGATCAATTATCTACAGTTGGGTGCTTTGAAAGCAGTAGGTACTCACAATTACAGTAACGCGGCAGTCGCTGCATCTGCAGTTCTCGGATTGGATGTCGGTGTAAATGCCGATTCCGTTAATTCGACAGTGGAGTTCTTAAGTCTTCTGCCTCACCGAATGCAAGTTGGTAAGTACGATATTTCGTTTGGAATTCACAGCGGTTTTTGCTTGAGAATGTGACGCCCCACTTCCCAGGGAGTCACCCATCTTAGAACTACTCTAGCTCTAGCACGCTTAATTCTTTTAACCTCTTGGGCCTTGCTACCACCCAAAATGCTATAGTCGGGTTAAGAGATTTAGTCATATTATATCATTTATATATAGGACTAATCCAAATTTCACGTCCACGTCAGGCTCAAGCACACTCACAAGCACCAGGCGATGTGAGACTCGTCTCGCTAGCCTTAGCCGACCTTGTGGGGAGCTGCACTCCACCCACAACGGTCATTAGTCGGGGAGCCTAGCTCTACCCGCTATATAACCCTGGCTCAGCCGAGACTCATCTCACATTTCCGGCTGGTGAATGTCTCTGATACCAACTGTGATGTCCCACTTCCCAGGGGGTCACCCATCCTAGAACTACTCTAACTCTAGCATGCTTAACTCTCTTAACCTCTTGGGCCTTGCTACGATCCAAAATGCTATAGCCGGGTTACGAGATTTAGTCCTATTATATCATTTATATATAGGACTAATCCAAATTCCGGAGGTGTCACAGAGAATGCTTAATTAACAAATTAATTCAAATCGAGCCACGTCTTTTTACGCGCATTTTGGAAATTTGTGATATCTTCTGGGACAGCGGAACCGAGAAATTAATTGATACTTCCTGCGAACTATAGGCACTGAATAACTTTATACAAAGTAAAGATGATTCTTCGCAAGTTGGTCGCGCGAATCTGACATAAAAATTGAAAGCTATTTGATGATTCTGCAGAAGTTCTGACGGTTGTCTGTCGTTTTATAACAGTCTGTACAGATGAATCTGGAGTGATGTGGGTTGATGATAGCAAGGCAACGAATGTCGAATCGACGTATACAGGATTAATGGGTCTCAAAGATCACAAAGCAATTGTGCTTCTTGGTGGTGTTGCTAAGGTGAATTTAGATAGATTCATATGTTTTCATTACAAATTATGCAATTCAAATACGCATATACCCTCGCAAAATATGAATCTTCACAAATGCCCTTAAAAACCTTCAATTTCTTGCATGCGCACCCCTATTCTTATACAAAATCAATTTTTGCCCAAGAATTGGATGACCCTTTTTTAAGACAAGGGTGTTTTTGTAAGAAATTTTCACTTTTGAGCGTTAAATTTGAATTTATATGTTTTACAAGGATAACCAAGTATCAATCCCTTGGTGCTTCCACATCGTATCCGATGACGAGTTATATCCGAATTGACGATCGACATTGTTAAACATGATCTACGTTTCACGAATTTTGTAGAAACCAAATTTCATAATTTTTCAATATTATTTATCTGTTGTTCTAATTTCAACCGAAAAATCATAAAGTTTGGTTTCTAAAAAGCTCGCGAGATATATTAGATGATGTTCAACGGTGGCAATCGTCGATTCAGAGACGTCATCATCGAAAACGACTTGGGAGTATCGCGAGGTTGGTACTTCGATCTAGACGTGTTCTAGCTCGACTCCCTTTTATGTTTACTTCTCATGTTTTGGTTTTCCTTCAGGTTTTGAGTGATCGAGGATCCAACGGTTTTGAGCAACTAGTTGAGCTCCTTAAGCATCATAAATGTGTCATCACTGTAAGTTTGGAGGAAGTCATTTTCATTCATATTGATTTTCCCTTTTTTTTTTTTTTTTTTTTTTTTTTTTTTTTTTTTTTTTTTACCTTAGTTTATTATTATTAGGCTAAAATGTAGAAAATTCTATAAAAATATCTGCCTTTTCACTTTTCCCCACGACTTTCAAAAATATAAATTTTGCATCCTTAAAATTTTAGAAATATTTTCAGGCGGTTACAACTAGGGATGTCAACGGGTCGGATTCGGGGTGGATTTTTAAAAATTCAAATCCGAATCCGAATCCGACGGATTTTAAAAATCCATATCCAAATAAAAACCCAACCAAAAATTCGAAATAATTATTTTTTTTTTCTCTTATAATATTTCAAAATATATTATATTAAATTTAAAATTTTAAAATATAAATTTAAATATAATATCAAATATTTATATACACATATATTATATAATATAAAATTAATTCAGATTCGGATCGGGTTCGGGTTCGGATCGGTTACAATCAAAATTCATATCCAAATTTAAATCCGTCGAATTTTTATTTTTTATATTCATATCCGTTTAACATCGGGTAAATTCATTCCGTTCGGATTCGGATTCGCATAAAATTTCGGATATCCGTACACATTGACATCTCTAGTTACGATGTTAATAGAGAGGGCGAAATGACTAAATTGTCCTTACTTATTTTATAAGAAAAATTAATTTTTTAATATATTTCTGTATTTTCAATGACATTTTCAATATAACTTATAAAAAATGGACGGCACAGTGAAATGCGTCACTGAGACGATAAAATATAGGTTTTTGAAAATCCGAAAGGAAAAGTAAAAAAACGAATATTTACAAAAAAAAAAAAAAAAGTTTTTTTGTATTTTAATCTCATAATTATTTGTTTTTGTAGTTTGGTTCTTCAGGCGAAATGATACACAAAACCTTGTGTGATGGTGGACTTAGTATTCCTTGTTACAAAGCTGAAACTCTTGCAGAAGCTACGAACTGCGCCAGAAGCGTCGCCAGAAACGGTTCGATTCTCGTTCCTTCGCCGAACGAAAAAACTAGAAAACAGTGAATGAATTACTGCTTTGTTTGACGAATCCTTCCGCTTGCATGCAGGCGATACGATTCTTCTGAGCCCAGGTTGTGCGAGTTTCGATGAGTTCAGGAATTTCGAACACCGCGGAGAAGTTTTTCAGAAACTGGCTCTGCAATCATAGGTATAAATCATAGGAATAACTCTGTCATTATGACTGATGAAACTATATGTTAATAATAATAAGGCTAAATTACAGAAAACTCTCTGGTAATATCTCAATTTTTTATTTTGTCTTTCTGTTTTTTAAAAGTCTATATTTTGTCCCCTCGTAATTACCGAATCGTCTTTAGAAGGCAACGGGGTTAACGGAAGAGATAAATTGACGAAAATATCCTTACCTTATATTGAAGAGAAAAGGTAATGGAGGAAAGAAAAAGGGGTTTAAACTTATTTTTCGCAATATATTCAATAATATTTTTAAAAAAATTGACGACTCACTTACGGAATCGTGACGGCGGAGGGGTAAATGCATATTTCGGTAATTACGAGGGGGCAAAATGCAGGCTTTTAAAAGACAGGAGGGCGAAGTGAAAAAACAAAATATTATAGGAAGCTGTAATTTAGCCTAATAATAACTTGTCCTTCTGTCACTAGGCTATGAAAGGTAAGCGACCTCAAAGGCGACGTCATTAAAAGATGAGATTTAACGACTATTGCGACGTCTTGGTAGGTTATTCAACTGGAGAGGAGCAAGAAAATTTTTGACAAGAAGAAAACCACCTTCAATCTTTCTGTTAGCGGATATCCACTCGCTACTTAGCCTCTGAAAAGCTTTATGTACTCTATAGTAGTTTTTTTTTGTTTTTTTCTCTCGCGAGCTCGGGTTATTTTTTTTCCTTTGCTAAGTTTAATTTCTATTTGAATGAAGCGGCATCATACTGTCTTTTTCCTCAAAAAAAAAAATTAATATTATGCATCAAAATTTTTTTTCTTTTTTAAAATTTTGGTATATATACTTGCACGGTTGCCCCGCGTGTACCAAACATGCATTTGAAATTACAGAACAGGTCGAGCTGCAGTTTTGGCTAATTTCTTAGGGTTCGATTGATTTTGAATTCAGATTTGTTGGCTATTTATTTATGAGTTAAAAATGAATTCAACTTTTGCTCAGTGATAATAGGTTCAGAAAATTAATAAATTGAATTGGATGAACTCAATAAGTTTAGTAGGGCTGCGGTCTATAATAGATCTAACGGCAAGTGGCTTAAGTTCGGTCGAAATTCGTGGTCGTTATATTTATACGTTTTAAATAGCTTTTTGGAATTATTAGTTATCGCTGGTATTTTGAAAGAATAAATATAAAAAATTAAATTGGTAGGACTATAAATATGCTATTTAGGGATTAATATGTAATTTTATTACTTTACGGGAATACGTATGCAATTTACCCGTAAATAGGAGATCGAATCGTTCGAGATCTCCTTCACTATTTATTTAGAAACCTAGGGTTTCCTCCGACCCCTCCTCTCTCTCTCTCTCTCTCTCTCTCTCTCCCCACACCTCTCCCCTTGTCCCTTTTCTCTCTTTCGATCGAAATCGTCGTCTCGCGGAGAATCGAGGTATGCGGAATCATGATTCCTACGCGGAATCCACCTCCAATCTTTTCTTCTCCCTTTTTTTTTTCCGATTTTTTTCATGTGTACCCAATCTAGGGCGTCTAGATTGGTATTAGTGAATCGATATACTATGATCCCCAAAATTAGGGTTCCTGTTACCCGATCCTTGTATTTCTCTTGAATTGTCCTGAAAAAATCGGAGTTTTAGCGTTGATTCTTGTGAAACAATGAAACCCTAGTAGCAGTAGCTTATGGTTCCAGATTTTTTGTCAATTTGGATTATTTTGTCAGTATAGGGATGCAATTTTGGCAATTTTATTGCAGTTTAGATTAGGGCTTCGATTCATTACTCTAATCCGCGCTTAAAGATGCAGCTTTTGAGTGCCAAACTTGGTTGATCTATTGACGCAAACAGAAAAGAGAAAAAAAAAAAGATCATGGATAAGGGAATCGATTCGAGTCTCTTTGTAAACGATGGCTCCTTCATGGAGAAGTTTAAGCAACTGCAAGAAAAGCAGCAGATGGCTGTTACGGAGGAACCCAAATCCTCTTCTTCGGGCGCCGCTTTGGTCCATTTGAAGACCTCTGTGATGGCTACTAAGAGGCCTTTGGATGTAAAGGATGCGAAGAAGAATAGCCCATTACCTGCGTCGGGTGGGAAGCTCGCTTTCAGCTTGAAGCAGAAGTCGAAGGTCGCGGTGGCGCCTGTTAAATTTAATGCAGATGAGGAGGAGGAAGGAGGGGAAAGGGAGACGGTCTATGGCGAGGAGGCCACGAAGAGGCAAAAGTTTGGTCAGGTGGATGTTCATGAGCCGTCGGCACAGAAGGGTGATGTTGGTAAATTTCTTTTTGTGTTGCGTTTTGCTTATTTATTTTGCAATAATGGGTTTTGGGTAAGCCGTAATGGTTGCAGATATATATAATAATGCCAAGTTATGGTGTATTAGATTCCTACGATGGTATAATGCGTTTAGCTGTTGTCTGTGGCTGATATATTGTTGTTGGTGACCAGTGAAAATCGGTAAAGTTGCTTTTGCTAAATAATATTTTTCTAGTAGGGATTGTTATATACTATCTTGATTTTATCTAATATGTGCGACCCTTTTCTTTTTTCTTTTCCTTTCCTGATTATGTATTTACTATTTAGATCCATTACTAGGTTTGCATCACATAAAATTGTTACTTAAATGAAAATTGAGTTTTTAAAGGTACTTGTTTGCGGATTACAATACACACGATGATAAAGTGTCCATATGATAATATATCAATACTTCATATTTTTATCCATTAGTTTGGAAGTTATAAAGCTTTTTATGTGCCACATGCTTCTATTAGATTTTGGCAGTATGAAACATCCAGTTTTCAGCTTTTTTTCTGGTAAAACGTGTAATGCTTACCTTTATTAGAAGTCGGCTTCTTTTTTTTTTTTTTCTATAAATCCAGACATCAGTTCCTAGTGAATTCATCAAAATTTGAGTTGTTACAGCACCCAGTGTTTTAGTTGCCTCATGATTTAGGCTATTGATGTGCTATTGAAGATTGGAGTGAGCATCTCAGAGACGGAACCATCATTTTTGTTTTCTGTAGTTGGCCTTTTGTTTGATTTGAACTATAATGTGTTATTTTTATAATTTCGTCACACGCCAAAAAGAGCAGTTACAAAGTGTTCAATTAAGTAACTGGATATTCTGTTGAAGGTACAAATTACATAGTTTGAGGTTAGGGGGTTGGCGGGTTTGGCAAAGATTTAAACCGAAAAAATCGAAGCTAAGTGACATTTTTCTGGATGATCTTTAATGGGGTGGCTTTCCATATGCTTTGGCCTTTCTTATCGTGGCTTAACATTAGTTTCCATCTACTCTTGCTTTCCTGCTCCTTAAGATTAAACGAATCTTTGCCACGTGTAATCAGTTGTCGCCATTCTTGAAGGGTTTTTGTCTCATGAATGCAGCTTATAACTTAAGTGTCTATCGACCTTGCTGGGAAAGGATGTCGATTGAAAAGAATTGGAAAAATGTGGCACCTCCTGCTACAACAGTAATTTGCATTCTGTTGTTCATAGGTCTTGGTATTAATCAGTTCTTTAAGTGCATGCAGCACCGCCAGCACCAAGCGATGAGACAGTGAGGAAGGTTGCTGACAAATTAGCAAGTTTTGTTGCCAAATATGGGAGACCTTTTGAGCATGTCACACGTCAAAAGAACCCTGGAGATACCCCATTCAAGTACGATAATTGTTCTCACCGTAATTTGGTATGATTTGTTTGAGTGTATCATGCGGCTCTACATGGAGAAAGACTCTTTCCGAGAAGAGAAGTTCTGATTACGCACTATAAATTATCCGCTATTTTGAAATATTGTTATTTCCATGAAGAACAGGTTTTTATTTGATAAAAATTGCGCTGACTATGCGTACTATGAGTACCGGCTTCTTGAAGAGGAAAAACTCCTTGCGCAATCCAAGGAGGAATCTCAGAGTCTGACATCACATATTGGTTGGTACTAGTTCCTACTTCTTTCCTGTTCTTATGTAAATTTTGAAATTTGAGAAACTTTTCTAGTGTCCAACAGCCAATACTAGTACTTCAACATCTAAAGCACCAAGTTCCTCTCATAGAAGCAGCCTTCAACAAGCTTCTAATTACCAAACTCCTGCTTCGGCTTTATACGGGGCACGTGAGGAGTCCTCATACTTGGGGGGAGCATCCAATCAAAGTAAGATTTCCTCCTTTCACTGGACAATTTGCATGTTGGTACTCGAGATGTTTACATTCATATCGATTCTTGACGTGGCGTAAACTCACTTTTTGCTTGTCTATCGCTGATTCCGTGTCCATTTACTTGCCGTGTAATTCTTTGTACTAAGGGCTTGTTTTTCCAAGCTAGAGCTTGTGCAGAATGCTGTTTGAGTGGTGTTTATCTTTTTTTCTTTTTTCCTTCCTGAAGAAGCACTACTAGTTTTTGCATCGAATCTGCACGACTGCTCCAGTTGGAGCAGAACAGAAGCTTCAAATTTGAGCTTTGGCTTTCAAGACTCAAATGCATATTTCAGCTTCTATCAATACTAAAAGCTCCATGCTTTTGTTTGATTAACTCTTAGGAGTCGTTTTTCAAAGTCGCATAGTTGTTCCTCCTAGAATTATAGCCTCACTGAGCGGACTAATTATAAATTGCGGACCGATAGGGAACACGGTGGTTTATTTTATTGGTTTCTGATTAATGCAGTCTAGGGCTCCAAAGCAGGCTTTTGCAGTATATAAGATTGCCAGAAGGTCTATAGTACATTTTAATCTAGTAGAATATTGGAGAAGATAAAATTAGTCGCAATGTTTTTCGCTGTGAAATTGGATTGCGTTTTCTTTTTCAGTTGGAAAAGTGAAGGATCACTATGTTCGTCTTTTAGCAAGCATATCATTATGTAACACTCTTAAGGAGGTAAATTCCCAATCTTTTGTGTTGCAGGTGATTCTAGTGGATCTTCAGCTTCAGATCCTATTGCAATGATGGAGTTCTACATGAAGAAAGCCGCGCAGGAAGAGCGTAGGAGGCAACCCAGGCAGTCGAAAGATGAGATGCCACCACCTCCTTCCCTTCTAGGTTCTATTTCCTCACGTTGCCCCTGTTTCGTTCCCTTTTAAGGTTCTATCATTTCATAATAAAAACTCTTCTTTTTTAAAACAAAATTGGAAATTGCGATTATGCTCTCCTATACCTTCTGTATCTCCAACCAAGTGGGACTACTTGTCTGATGGCAGTCTACTTTTTAATATGCAACTTTGTAATGAATATGCATGCAGAGTGGTGAAGTTTCATTTTATGCTCTTGAGAAATTATAATTTTCTTTTTTTTTTTTTTTTTTTTTTTTTGTGTGTGTGTTTTTAAAATGACAGGTCCTGTTAAGAAGGGTCATCACATGGGTGACTTCATCCCTCAAGAAGAGCTTGAGAAGTTCATGTCTAATTGCAATGATGCTGCCTTGCAGAAAGCTGCTAAGGAAGCGGCTGAAAAGGCTAGAATCCAGGCCGACAATATAGGGCACAAGCTTTTGTCTAAAATGGGCTGGAAAGAAGGTAACAATATCAACAACAACAATTAACTTTCTTAGATTTGCATATATAGCCCTTAACAAATTCGCATCTGTACTCTTATACGTAGCCTATATTTGCAGCAATGCCCCTTCGCAACTCGTGAAACTACCATTATTACCCCCCCTATTCATTTGCGTCAATGTCATTTAAACGTTGGAATAAGCTTTGGCACGTAACAATTTACTTCGACTTTCTAAGGGGAGATCATGCAAAAAAAAAAAGTATTATAAAGCGTTCTTCAATCTTACCCCGATGCAACTATTAAGTGCATGGTATGTTTACACCGTATGAAAGCGCGCATATATATATATATATATATATATATATATATATATATATATATATATATATATATATATATATATATATAGAGTGAGTTAGGCCAGTATACTTTTATAAGCACTGATTCTTTTGTGCTTATAAGTTGTTTTCGATGCTGGGATTTTCGAATCGATGATCGGCTCCGTTAGACTTGATCTAGAATATTTGAAGTAACTGTAAAATAATTTCGCGATTTTTCGATATCATTTGCCTAGTGATCGAAGGGACTCAAAATCAATAATTTTAATAGTCGTGGTGAGCCGTTTGCAAGTTCAACAGTGTAGAAATATTCAAATCACGTGAAATTTTGATAGAAAATTTTTTATAGTATATATAAAACAAGATGAATATCTTTGATCCAAAATTTTAGTGTCATATCATTACATTTTGTGAGATTTTTATTTTCAGCCGTTAATTTTAGGCTACTGCGAAATTTATTTTCTAGATACTTCAAATACTGTAGATCAAATCTAGCGGAGCTGATCGTCGATTCGGAAGTCACAATATCGAAAACAATTTATAAGCATGAAGAGCTCCGTGCTTATAAAAGCATACCAGCCGCACCCTTATATGTATATATATATATATCTCCGTTGCACGTGTACATACGTATAGTTTTGCCTTTTCGGAGTTACATAAGCAAAAGCCTACGAGGATTTACTCCCATTACTTCTATTTTACCTTTCCCGAGAGCAAAACATGATCTTATGTTGGCTGCGCAGGCGAGGGGCTCGGCAGTGACAAGAGCGGCCGGGCCGACCCCGTCACGGCGGGCAATGTGAAGTTGAACAATTTGGGCGTCGGTGCGCAGCAACCTGGCGAGGTTACCGCCGAAGACGATATTTATGAGCAGTACAAGAAGCGAATGATGCTCGGTTACCGCCACAGGCCGAATCCACTGGTAATGCCTATTTTTATATAAAAATTTCGCCTAATCTTTTAGCCCTAGCCTTTTCTAACTATATATGGTGTCTTTTTATAAGGGACTGAACCTTTTTATGTGGCGATTTTTGCAGAACAACCCCCGAAAGGCGTATTACTGATGAAAAGAGACCGAGGACATTATTTCTCGAAACTTCGATGTATGTTGAAATATTGTGATTACATGTGCTTGCTTAGCGAACTTTTCTAGAAGAAATCGACTCAGGTTAAGCTCATCATGATGATGATGTTTTTATTTCTTGTAAACACTGGGATCTCAAATCCTTCAAAACTTTGTGTGTCGAGATTATCGCGCCTTTTAATCCCGATCAATGTTCCCATTGATTCATGTTTAAATTATACGCCGAATGAGCCTCTTTTTTTTTTTTCTTATTATTGTTCTTATTATTAAATTTTGTGAGATTTGATCATTGGTTTTAAATCTTTGGAGAGTTAACCTGCACATTTTGTTTGTGTGCTTCTTTGCTTCCCAGTCAACAAATAGAATCTAAATTATGAGGTTGCAGTCAAAAAAAGAAAAAGAAAAAGAAAAAGAAAAAGAGAGATTTTATTAATTTTTTTTTCATAATTTCAGAAAAAATTGGACTTGAATTTTACTTTTGTATTTAGAGTTTGAATAGTAGCAATTTAGCTATCCTCCAAGTTTTAATTTTGTCCCCAAAGTTTGAGTTTAGTTTGAGTTTCATACTCAAAATTTCAAACTTTGAACAAAAATAAGTCAAATGATGATACTGATGTGACATTTTACCATCAAGGCCAACTACTTGTAATTAAAACTCTTTTTTAAGGATCAAATTAGAAATCCTTGTTTAACTAAAACTATGTGGATAAAAATGTTAAACAAATTTAGGGGGTGATTGTAGGATGGAAAATGCTACCTGTACACCCCATCCGGGGTGTACATCTTACACCCCACCCCATCTTGGGGTGGGGTGAATTTCACTGGTCACACCCCATCCGGGGTGGGGTGTAGGATGTACACCCCATCCGGGGTGTACAGATAGTATTGCTCTTGTAGGATTTTCATTCACTGTGGATTCAAAATCCAAATAAAAATAGATAAATATCTACAAACATATTCGTTCATTTTGTTTACTATTCCTGAGCGAAAAAGGATGAACCAAACACACATTTAGAATAGCCCTATTTGTATTTTATTCTTATTTTGACACTCCAATAGTCCCGTATTGAATGAAAAACTTAATTATGCATGAAAATATAAGCAATAAAAACTTCAGAAATAATATCAGTACTAAGTTATTTTGTGCCAGTGGATTGAATCCAACGAGTTGTGAGTTGTTATATTTGTTATAGTCCGTCCCGAATCCTATCCTATTATAATTGAAAACTAGTTAAAGACCCGCGCTTCGCGGCGGGCGATTAAATTTACACTAAATTAATAAAAATAATTAATAATTAATAAGTAATAAATAATAAAATATTTATAAAGATCAAAATATGTTATATATTATAAAGTTTTCAACATTATAAATTAAAAGGAGCACGAAAGTACAATTACAAAAGCCAAGTTGCATCAACAAATGGGTATTTTCTTCTGAGGAATGAAAAAGTCAGCAGCAAAACAAATGTGAAATGTGCGGAAATTGGTGTAAGAGTACACATATTCATTCATAAGCTGCAGTTCTCAGGACATAAACAGGAAAGAGGATAAATGCAAAAACAGTTAGCATATACATACTAATGCAGTTAAAAGCAAGCAATTTAGCTACTAAATGAAGCATAATGAACACAGTTGAACAATGAAGTTCGAGAAGCAACAATTTTGAACCAACACAGATAACTCGGTCAATCAATCTGCAGATAACTCGAAGTTAAAAATAATAGGTGTAATCTATAAAGAACAGATTTACCTTAGAACAACGTACAGAAGGTAATTCTGGTTAACATTCAGGAATTAATAGTGAGAAGACTTTATTAGACAATGTTGAGTCAGTGAGAAGAAATTCCAAGATATTTTGCCAACAACAGCTAATGAAAATTATTGGGTGTGATTCCATAGGAATAGCTTGTTGTACCCATAGATTATCCTGCTATCCCAGGATAATCTACAATGATTCTACAGAATTATATCACTTCGTGGCTGGAAAGATACAGTAATTAAGGATAATGATAAACTGTAAGCCTAAGAGAGAAAATACTTTAGCAGGAAACCTCGAAATGCAGTCTGAATAACTGTGGCAGCCCAATCCTCTTTCACAATCTGCTCAGTTTGAGAAGACACCTGCACTTGAAGAGAGGAAGTAGGTGAAGAAGCAGGGTTCGCACTTGAGTTGATACTGGCTTCACCAACCAATTCCATAAGATTTATAAAGGCATTAGCATGAAGCATGCTGGTAAGGAAAAAAAAAAGAAAATTTGAATGAAGAATTTACCGCTCTCACAGTTAAGCTATAGCCACACAATTGACAGATGGTAATACAGAAGTTATAGAAAGCGAAATTGTTAAAGCATAAGCAAGATGAAACTTTAAAAGGATACAACATGTTCAACTATTTAAGACAAAGCCTCAGAAAAAACTTTGTAAGTCACTTTTAGACATAGCTATGTATCATGTACGGTGGAAAATATTAATGCGCAACACAGCTGGCCACCCCCCTCGGTCAATCAATCTGCATTACATGATTCACCGGCTGATAGAGACGGATTGAAAATTTCACCATAAGTAAAAAAGCAGAATAGAAAAGAAGATAGAGACATCTCACAAAAAGACCTTAGTTCTCGAACGAACTTATTGCCATTAATCTATCATGAATCAGCATAAGAAGGGGAATATGCACCATAAGTAGGGTCCACAAATTTGAGATACATCTAAATTATGTAGGGAGAGAGATAGAGAGGGTTGAATGCAAAGTCATCAGCACAATCATAATAATTTCAACATGCAGACCCGCGCTTCGCGGTGGGCGAATAAATTTACACTAAATTAATATTAATAAGTAATAAATAATAAGTAATAAATAAAGGAATATTTATAAAGAGAAAGAAATGTTATATATTATAAGATAGACCTGAATAGAGCAAAAAAGAGTACAAAAGTACAATTACTACATATATTAATTGTTCATTAACTAATAACATCATTTCAACAACTTGGACTACAAAAGCACTATTCATAGATATATTAATTGTTCACTAAGTAATAGCATTATTTCAAGTCTTGGATTTTAAAAGTACAATTACTACATATAGTAATTGTTCATTAATAAAAGACTAATTATTTCTTGCTGGTCGATGGCACGTCATCTTCTGCGTGCCTGCAATGTCAACATATGGAAAGTTAATTAAAAATAAAAGATTTCATGATGAAAAGATAAGTAAAATGGAGGTTCGTTGAACAAAATTACCTAAAACGTTTTTTGCCTGAAGGTAATTCAGCAATATTTGTAGCTAAACTGATAAAAGTCAACATAGTACATTAGTAATTGGAACATGGTATTTCATTCATGGAAGATCATGTAGAAAGAAAAAGAAATTAGCTATACCTAGAACGCGACATTGCCGAGGGAGATATTTCTCCAAATATGTCATTCTGAGTATGTGCGGAAGGAGTTAGAACTGTCTGTTCTTCTATTTCAGGTTGATCTTTTTGGTATGACTGGTTTTGGTTTTTTGTTGGAACTTTGGAAGAGAAACACTTACTGACCTTAAATGATCTAATGCCCATGCTTAACTTGTAAGTATCGATCGTAACTTGAAAAATATGCTTCTCGCCGATTAAATTTTTAATAACTAAAGGGAGAGTAAATCGGTCAGACTCATCAGCAGTAGCAAGGTTTTGGGCAGGTACATGGATTAGATCCTGCGCAACTCTCCCAAATATAGTGAAGTCAGCATCACCAGTTTCATCACCAACAGTTGCATCCAATTTGTACCTGTTATTTTAAAATTTTAGTGTAATATGTGAAATACAAGAGTTTCAAAAAATGAGATTAAAATAAGTAATTTTATCTAATCAACCCACCATGGCATAGGGGGTTCATCATTTTTTCCACAATGCCCACAGCAAAATTCTTCTCCATAACTTTTAATTGCTGCTCTGCATCCACGACAGGCTTTATACCACCAACCATATGAGCAGTCTATTGATTTCAATGTCACCTCGCATGTAAACTTTGTATTCTGGAGGAGTATAAAAAGTATATTTTCAACTTGTCACGAAATTCTAAATAATAATGTAGTAGTCAGAAAAGATTTGGAACCTGGATTTTGGATTGCTCTAGACTCATCAGGTCGCATATTTTTTTTCTATTAACCTTCATTTCTTCTAAAGGACTAATAGTCGCTTGTTGTGTGTTTGCAGGTCGATTAATACGATCAATTGGTTGCTGGATTCTGGTAATGAGTTTTGTTGATTAGAAACTATTTACCTGAGTGTAATTGAATGTAAATTACAAAGATTATTCATACCCGTGTTGAAAATCGAGAACTTCCGGAATCTGTAATTCAATGTATAACTTCGAGGCGGAAGATGTAGAGAGGTATATTTGATCTGGAAATTGTAGTTTGTAAATTTGTTTTTTTTCATTAGCCAGGAAAATAATGGAATATGAACATTTTAGAAACTTCTGAGTATAGTAGTACCCTGATATGTTCGAACAGTCATAGCAGCGAGGACGACGACGACAGGACCGTTGGCATCTATTTCGAATATCAAACTTTCATCGATTTCAACAGCAAAATTATCCCATAATGTGATAGACAATTTGTTTTTCCTATATAAGAATAAAAGAAAGGAAATAAATGATAGGAAAGAGTAATAAGAGAAATAAATTATTTGTTTAATCATTACATACTGTAAGTCTTCTATCTCCATTTTTCTAATTGGTGTTTGTGCTTGTCCGACGTATGTGTATCCAATAGAACCGAAAGAAACAATACGACCAAGTACATCTGGCAGAAGTGAAATGTTTAATTTCTTAATGTACAGGGTCGAAACATAACAGGAAACAAAAAATGATGAACAAATAATATCACCTGAGAGACAGCTGTCGTTATTTCTCCTATTGTGAATGCAGTCAAAACTAACAAATTTGAAGCTGTATAAAGGCATTGAGTCAATGTCCTCTGTGATTTGAACTACTTTCGTCCACTTACCAATCATGACCATATATTCTTCGTCGACAACCTTGAATTTTTTACTCGGGATAACAGTAAAGTTTTCAATGAAGTATACACTGCCTTCTTGTAATGATTGCCTAAACTGTATAGCATCTTGTTTGCGTATGGTTGCTTGAACTGAATCTCCCTGAAAGGAAACGGAAGAAATATATTTCAGGAAATAACCATAATATGAAAGAATAATTTGAAAGTATTACAATACTTCACTTTTTCATCAATAAGAAGGCAGTCCAAACTCAGGATTTGTTCGCGCATAGTCGGTATTTTTGCATCCCACATTCTTCCGATCCTTACTTTAATTTTACGACACCGTTGTTTTAGGGATAGCTGAGATAAAAAAATGTAGTCCATAGGAATCCTGCTATCCTGATTTCTAGCAGAAGACAATAAGAAAAGAAACGTCAATTTAAACCATACTTGGGTGTGTTGGAGAAAAGAGGGGAAAAAAATTGATGGCACACATTGTAGTGTTATGAAGGACTTCTAGCAAATAGGGAAGGCAACATCAACCAAACCATTATCGGATGGTAAGTCTTCAAAAATTTCACGGTACACAATGTTCCTGGTACATCCTTTAGGTTCATTTTCGTTGTTCTCAATCAAAATTCGTAGACCTTCTCGTGAAGTAACACGCGAAACAGCGACATAAAGTTGGCCATGTGAGAAAACTGGACGCGGCAAGTAAATGCCTACCCGTTGTAATGTCTGTCCCTGACTTTTGTTTATCGTCATTGCATAACATAAACGAATTGGAAATTGTCTCCTTTTAAATGTAAACGGCCATTTTGTCTCAACGACATGCATTATAATGCGAGGAATATAAACTTTTGTACCAATGTTGCTCCCGGTAAAAATTTCTGCTTCAATAATCCTCGACGCTATTTGAGTAACAATTAGTCGTGTTCCATTACATAAGCCTGCACTTTGATTAATATTCCGCAGTAACATTATAGGTGCGCCAACCTTCAATTTTAGCTCATGATGAGGAAGCCCATTAAACTTCAATGAATTTAGAAATTCGGTAGGGTAAAGAACGTTGTTCTCATCCGCATTTCCCGAAGTATTACATATTGAGTCACAGCTTAAATATATCTTTTCTTCACCGGGAATTAAAGATAGTACATATGCGTTGAGTACATCAGCTGTTTCATTTATAGGAGTAATAATAGCTCTATCCTTCAAATATGCAGGACAATTGAACTTTCTATCAATATCGTCGTATATCATTGAAACAATAGTTTGCACTCCATTCACAGGAGCATGTATATTTATATCATCTGGAATTTTGATCCAAGTTGCTTCATCCTCTCCCTCAACTTCTACTGTTTCTAATTTCCCATCACCAAGGTCAAGTATCCACTCTGCAAATTCAAGCATTAACCTTCTTGCTGAATTACTTATTGAATTTTGTCGAAGTCTCATATTGGTTTTTAAACGAAAAACTTTGCACTCATTCCATATATACGACTTTGTGAGTGATGCGCTAATTATATCTTGCCTTGTTCCTCCAGTAACAACAGGAAGTATTTGTCTAAAATCCCCACCGAGCAGAATTGTCTTACCACCGAAGAGTTTCTCACCCTCAGTAGACTCCTCTACTCGTACAATATCCTTCATTGATCTGTCTAAAGCTTCGAAACAATTTCTATGGTTCATTGGAGCTTCATCCCAAACAATCAAGCTAGCGTGTATGAGCAAATCTGCAAGTTGGGTCCCTCGCTTGATCTCGCATGTCGAGAAATCATCAATTTTAATTGGTATTTTAAATCTTGAGTGTGCTGTTCGACCTCCTGGTAGAAGAAGCGATGCTATTCCAGATGAAGCAACAGCTAATACTATTTTT
Organism: Tillandsia leiboldiana; assembly: GCA_029204045.2. Lineage (NCBI taxonomy): Eukaryota > Viridiplantae > Streptophyta > Magnoliopsida > Poales > Bromeliaceae > Tillandsia > Tillandsia leiboldiana. The sequence continues at coordinate 7,689,870 of CM055083.1, forward strand.
CCTTCAGAACGGACTTTTGAAATAATTGTTTGCCAAAGATAAGTTTTACCTGTTCCTCCATGGCCGTAAACAAATATAACATCTCCTTTATTTCCGTAGATAGAAGCTAAAACAGCATAGTAGACTCTTTTTTGCTCATCATTCAAACCCTCGAACAAAGTTATATGTTCTTGTCGAAGTTTTCCGACATCATAATCCAATTCTTCTCTCAATAATCTATTGCCCATCTCATCCATAATTGATCTATTAGGAATTGGAAGTTTATATTGTGAAAGAGAACTGCCATTTTTATTGAACAAAATATCCAATTCAAATAAAATCTGATTTTGAAGTTCAATTTCTGGCATTTGAAGATGGCGAAGGCCCATTATTTCGCGGAAAACGATAGACAATGTCGTCAGACAGCAATTCCCAATAATTTGTCCATAATTTCCCAGGATCGGATACCTCGCAATACATTATTAGAGTTACAAAAAGTTGTCTCAACTCTCTGGAAGTGGACCAATGTGCGGCTTCTTCTAACGCCTCATACCATTCAGTGTCATTACCTAGAAGACCTAAGGCACTACACGCAGACCGAAAAGTTTCATGGACAACACCAGCAATCATTCTGATTTCTCTATAATTTTTTGGGCCTCTTACTATATTCAGGAGCATTCTCAAAAAATAAAGTTCACCAGAATTCGGATGAATATAAACTATGCGACCAATACGATTTCCACGTTTTCTTCTTGTCCATATTTTCTCTGTTGAATGCCATACCCATTCAGAAGGAAATTCTGCATATGTAAGACGTCGTGCATCGTCATAGATAGCATTTGCATCCATCCATTCAGTGAACATTGTTTTCTCAGAGCCATCTCTATTTAGCACGTGTATTAAATTTTCATTTTCGTGAAATGTAATACTATTCATAAGTGGTAAATGGACAGTCAATCGCTCAACCGTAGGTTCTCTAAAATGTATGTCGAATTGGAACAGTCGCCAAACAGCTTCGTACGCTGATAAATATCGACAATCTAAGTATCTTTTAACCTCATCAATATTCCTTGGCTGTTGCTCTGAACCGACATTTTCCGTTGGTAAGTTATCTTCAATTATAGCTCTGGTTCTATCTGGACCTTTGTTCACATACTTGAACAGATATTTAATCATTCTTGATTTATTACACCATTCCACATTAATGTGAGCTTGATATTTAACAACCAGTCGCAAATTATGCGGGACAACAAATCTATTGTCAAGTTCGATTCCATTTTTAATAACGTATCTATGATTATTCCGCCGCCTGTATACAGCAAAACCACTTTCATCAATGAAGGTCTCGTCTTTGAAATCCTTTGGAAAATGTTTGGAGCAGTGACCTTTCCCCATGCATGGTGCTCTAGGATTTGCTAGCCCGCAAGGGCCATGTATCATAAACTTTCCAATAGATGCATAGGCAACCGGATCGGTTTCCATACATGGTATTTCCGCTGTTATAATTGAATCTATATCAACATTTGTTGGATACTTATGAGCTGCATGCAACCAGAGTAAGATGTGTACATGTGGCAGACCTCTTTTTTGGAATTCCACAGTGTAAAGCTCTGTTGGAAAACAGGGAGAAATAGCAAACATATTGTTCAGCTTTTTCTTTTTCTTCCATTTTCACATTAACTCCAAGAATAAATAGGGAAGGGAAGAACATTCGAGGAAAAAAAAATAGAAGGGATAAATAAACACGCACCGGCCACAGATTTACCGAAATATTCTCCATTTTTCAGATCTGACATTAACGAATGCAGCTTTACTTAAAGACCCTGCTAACAATATCAGGTCGATCCTCAGGTCTCTGACCAGGCATATGCTGCAAAGCATTATGTATTTCCGGCCACTGTGCATTACATGTAAACGTAATGAATAAATCAGGATGTCCATGATGTTTACAAAATCGCAATGGCATCCTGATAATTTTGGAACATATAACGTGGACCGGCTGTAAACTTGACGGTAAAACAATTCTTTTACCAATGCTATTACTATCCGTGTCACCCGAAATAACAGCATCTCTAACACCCTTGTAAATTTCAGTTCTCAAAGTGCCCTGGTTCTTTCTGATGTAATCAAGTCTTTCTTCCTCAACACAGGAAAACGCATCTACTATGTATTGCTGAAAAAGTTTCCCACCTCGAACTAAAGTATTACTTCTGCTTTCTTATCTGTATTCGTAAGCATAGAACTCTCGCATGGTCACACTTGTCTGGACACTATTGTTTGCTCGATCTGTCAGTATACCTGATTCGAATTCTAAAACCATCTTCGCCATATGGAAATAGGATTGGCTACTGCATAGCCATGAAGGAAGGATGTAAGTCACTAATACAGCTTTAAACCATTAGTTTTCTATGCTCAACAATAATGTCGCGTTGCCGATCTACACCCCCCAAGTCACCAACTATTAGACCAGCGATTTCAGCACATGAAGGAGGATTATATTGTACCGCATCCTCCGAACGTGTGCCAACCAACCTCAATCTAATAGGATGGTAATCTTCCGTCCTAAAACGATCTCTAACCATTCTAAATGCTTTCACAAGTTCATTTCGCCAGTCAAACATCTCAACCAATTTTTCAACAATACTTCTGTCAATATTAGTTAGCTCAACATCTACGCCAAATGCCCTCATTCTATTTCAACTTCATTTCGGTATCATATATGTACAGCTGAGCAAATTTTGGACGTTTCTCCGTTATCTGGAGAATGGGAACCTATTTTATGATGATTTTGTCCATTTATTCTAAATACATATGGCCCAGGCCTTCTATTTATCTCGGTATCAAATTTTGCCCCAATTGATGTAAAAGCGAAGATAGAATTATATGTTCTTATATTCTCCCTGAACTTTGCAGAATCTCTACCACCACTGTAATTAAGTAAATTATCTAGTAAAGCAGGTGGTTGCCTTAGCAGCGGTAAGTCAACCTTTCCTTCTTGACAGCATAGAGAAATCTAGGGACCCGTTCATTCCTTGACTTGTATATTCGTTCTTCGTACCAAATAGAAGCCCCACAAAACTGACACTCATACTCTGGAAATCCCAAGTATGATGGTTCAACATCTCTTTCTTCAATGATTGAGTTACGCGATGTCCCAACGGATGGAATGTGCGCTGACCCATCTCGGCGGCACCTCTTTTTTCTACCACTATGCGGAACATTGTGCACCGAATTAGAGGTAGAACCAATAAACGTACTCGTTTTTTCTACCAGTATGGCCTTTCTCCGTTTCCTATTCGCTCTAAACATGCTCTCCAAATCCATATATTCTACCAAAAGGTACACTATATTTATATTGGAAAACTAAGAAAGGAATATTTAACCATGAATGATGAAGGTAGAAGAAAAGTTTAATCACTATACAACAATGATAAATTAAAGGGAGACAAAGGTTATAAAATTTTGCAAGAAAGAAGAATACGGGTAAAACTAAGCTGGAGCTTTAGATATTGGGACAGCAAGAAATGATTCAAGTACCTGAGCTGCAAAATTGAATAGTATGTCAATTAAAAATTAATAATGTTTTACTTATTAAATCTAAAATATGAAGTTTTAAGATATTTGTTTACTTTAGACCACTACACAAAGTATTAGGTAGAAAGAATAAAACAATATGAGCATAAAGCTGACTGCATTTTTGCCAAATAGAACTTTAATTTTTTCAATTCGCGCCGTTCCATCTGCGGGAGCTGCCTAAGGGCATCGAATAAGAGGGAAACCACCCCATCTCAAGAGTACAGTATGGTAAAGCCCCATTATTTTGTCCATAATTTCCCATAACTTTATCAAAGTGTCAAGAAACGGAAATAAGAAGAATAAAAGTTAATGAAACAAAAGGTAATGAAAGAAAATAAGTTATAATGAGAAACATAAAAATGGAGATGAGACGTATAAGAAAGAAGTAGTAGTACCAGCGTTTGGGAAAATTACTTTATATAAAGCAAAGAAGTTAAAAAAAAAAAAAAGAAAAAGGGAAAATAGTATAATGCTCAGATTAGTGTGGAGGATATCGGCGACGCACAAAATGGTTGCATACATTGTAGACCATCCGATAATGCACCGCCTATCGGCTATGCACAAACTGGTTGCATACATTATATACCATCCAGATAATGCACGTGCAACATCCGGTTAGAAACGCTATGGAAGTGTTAAGAACTGGAAATAAAAAAGTAAGAAAGAAATTGGTAATGAAGATAATGAAACAATCAAGACCAACTAAGAAAATAAGTTCTAATGAGAAACAGCAAAATGGGAATGAGAAGTAGAAGAAGAAGAAGAAAGTACCAGCTTTTGCAAAAATTGGTAGCAATAGTCAAAAGATATTCAACATGAATTAGAGAAATATTTTTCCAACATGTATTATCTTTCGTAATATATAAACAGGGAGAGAGCTCAAAGGTAAACAAAATTAAACTCATAGAATTTAAATTGTTTTAATGAAATATGAGCTCACACTATTAAATAAATTTATTACTATGTTTAAATTGAAATATTTTAATTACAATTTTATATTCAAATTGTAAATTTAAACTTAAAAATAACGATGAAATTTAAATTTATAATTTTGGCTCTGCAATGTCAACATACGGAAGGTAACTAAAAATAAAAATTAAAATAGTTGAATTTTATTTTATAAACAAAAATTTCAAGAAATTATGTCAAAAATTTTAAATATTTTCTGAAAGAATTGTGAGGGAAAAAATATAGCAAAGAGATTATTTTATAATCAAAATTTAAACTTCAAATTCAAATTATAAATGCATATTTTTAATTAAAGTTTAAACGGCTATTTTCCTTTAATTTGTGGAGTATAAAATATGAATATTAATCTAAGAGAAACTTTTAAACTCAAATTTTATTTATGTTCAATTATACAAATTATAAATATAAAATTGAGTTTACCAAAATTGCTGTTGATACACTATATTAAAAGCATAATCTAATATAAAGTTGTTAATTAGAGTAGTAAATTGTTTTAATGAAAATATGAGCCAAACTATTAAATAAATTTATTTGCTGGTCGATGGCACATCATCTTCTGCGTGCCTGCAATGTCAACATACGGAAAGTTAACTAAAAGTAAATGATTTCACGATGAAAAGATAAGTAAAAAGGAGGTTCGCTGAACAAAATTACCTAGAAGCCAACATAGTACATTAGTAATTAGAACATGGTATTTCATTCATGGAAGATCATGTAGAAAGGAAAAGAAATCAGCCATACCTGGAACGCGACATTGCCGAGGGAGATATTTCTCCAAATATGTTATTCTGAGTATGTGCGGAAGGAGTTAGAACTGTCTGTTCTTCGATTTCAGGTTGATCTTTTTGCTATGACTGGTTTTGGTTTTTTGTTGGAACTTTGGAAGAGTGAGGAGTATAATAAATTAATTCTAAAGCGAGACACATATATATTCTAAAGCGAGACACATATATATATATATATATATATATATATATATATAATATATATATATATATATATATATATATATATATATATATATATATATATTATATATAGAGAGAGAGAGAGAGAGAGAGAGCGTAACCTGAAACACTTACGATTATGAGGGTTTATGAGCTTTTTAGACAAATATTTTTTCAACATGTATTATCTTTCGTAATATATAAAGAGCGAGAAAGCTAAAAGCTAAACAAAAGAAAAGGTCCTTCATCTATCTTTCCAAACAGTATTTTTTTAGAAGGAAAATGGAAATGAGAAGTAGAAGAAGAAGAAGAAGTACTGAGTCTTATGATTATGAGGGTTTATGAGCTTTTTTAGGAAATATTTTTCCAACATGTATATCTTTCGAAATATATAAAGAGGGAGACAGGTCAAAGCGAAACAAAATAAAAGACCTTTCATCTATGTTGCCAAAGGTTATTTTTTTGAATTAAATATAATATTTTTTTTGATTCTAAGAATAAGTATTCACTTTCTTTCGGGTATTTTTGAATTCTAATTCTTTTTTAGAATGAAATACAAAAGGAATTAAATAGTTGTTTAGTATTAACTGTGAGATATGTTGAGATTATTTTGTGATTCTAACTATTTTTTAGAATGAAATACAAAAGAAATTAAAATAGTTGAACTTGGCTTTTATAATATAGAAGCACTTGGTTGACTTCTTGCTGAGATTCCAATTCTTTAATTTGAATTTAAATTGTATTTTATAAAAAAAAAAATTAAGAGATTATGGCAAAAATGTAAATATTTTTTGAAAGAAAGGTGAGGGGAAAAAATATATCAAAGAGATTATTTTATAATCAAAATCTAAATTCCAAATTCAAACTATAAATGCAATTTTTTTAATTAAAGCTAATCTAAGAGGAACTTGTAAACACAGATATAAAATTCCTGCTTTTTAGACACAAATATTAATCTTATGATTCAATTATATACAAATTGTAAATATAAAATTGAGTCTAGTATTTTTTTTTGTTGATACACGATATTTAAAAGGATAATCTAATATTAAGTTGTTAATTAGAGCGGGAAATTGTTTTAATGAAAATATAAGCTCAACTATTAAATAAATTTATTACTATGTTTAAATTTGAAATTTTAATTACAATTTTATATTCAAATTGCAAATTTACACTTAAAGATAAAGATGGAATTTAGTTGAATTTTTAATTCACGACATAATTTATAATTTAGATTTAAAATCTACAGGATTAATGGTTTTATATAATTTTTTCTCATTCGTTCTCTTATGAACCAAAATACAAGTAAATTATTTTTAGGTAGAATTAATTTTTTAAAATCTTTGACGCACTCTTTTTTATGGATTGGAAATTAAATTGTAATATTAAAGTAAAATACTATTTCCCTGATTTTTTTAAACCTTAAGTGTGCTATCTCACTAAGATTAGTTATTTTAATAATTATACTGATTTTGCTTGACTACTAAGTAAAATTATTTCTTTCCAAAAGTTGATAGTTCTAATAAAAAGGAGAGAAAAACCTTTGCTGCATGTGGAATTTCTAAAGCTGCAAGTCAAATAGTAATATTGTACTTTTTTTAAGAAATACAGAACAACTTGGTAGCAATTTTTGTCCATTTATACTAAACGTGAATTAACCGCAACGGGATATATTTATTGTGGCCCAGGTTTTCTAACAAAAGCAACATGCGCAATGTCATGCAAAATACACCAACAATTCAGAAAAATGTGCTAGATGAATGGAACCGCTTACCATGAGAGAGAAATTATTCATTTCTTTCACCTTTTTCCAAGTGTAATGCTAGCTGCAACTTCCCATGTGCAACATACCCAGAATAGGAAAGAGGAACACTATAATCACCGCACCTCATTCATCACATTCCTTTATTAGATATCTCAAAAGGTTGGCCCTTGTCAGCACATCAAGGTCAACTGCGAACACATCAAGAAGAAGAACCTAGGAAGGAGAAGCAACATGTACATTAGCGAGTGCAATACATATATACAGACCGCAGTTCCTGGATACTGTGGCCTAGTACTGAATTTTCACTTTAAAAATTTTGATTTGGCCGTGGACGGTTCTATCCGCTGCAATCCCAATCTTCATTTTTTTTCATAAAACTTTCAATAGCAAAACCAAACAGACCCCGCAAGAAACAAATAAAGGCCCGAAGAATCACACCTTAAATGTCTGTCCAAACGACTGTCCAAATTTCCAAGGGCCAAATTTCCAAAAGAGCTGGTCGAAAACCTATATTAGGAGGAAAGAGCTTAAGTATTACAACCTGCCATATATTGTACATACAGCATAGGATGCAAGAGGCAAGAGCAGAAAGAAGGTAATTAATAGTGGCCATTCATTTATAAGGCAAGTACATCGAGATGTAGCTAGTACTCATCCGCTTTAATACCCCGCAAACAACTAAGTGGTAAATTATCAGAGTTAGAAAAAACTGGCGATGCCATCCCGATCCCTACCCCCAAGAAAGCTAAGTTGGTAATGAACAATACATCACAGTGATATCAAGGAACGGAAAAGAACAACACATCATATGAGAATTGTCTACTGGAAGCGGGTTGCAACAATGAGCATTCCAACCACAAATAGTAGCGGGGGCATCTCAAAGCCAGCCATCACCTTCTGTCATCCTTCCCTTGCAGTGTTGCTTCATGGAACAATGCGGCACAGAAGGTAGAAGCTATCTCCGGGAAGTTCCAATCTGCAGGCTGAGCGATATAGCTTTTGCTGCTTGAGTCAATATCAGCAGTATTTCGAACATATCAGGCGACTCGGTATGGCCTGCATCGCATTCATAGCCGCCCCACTTTGTCGACCGATGCCGAGCCTTTTGAGCTTTGATTGCAAAGATCTGAGAGAAGGGATAATATATTCAGCAGTATGTCAGTATTAGACTTCTCTGAGGGAATTTTAGAAAGCAAGAGAAATGAGGACAGAAGAGCTCAAGGGTTGCAACGCGCCCATAAATTTTGAATTAGGGAAATGTTTTTAAAGAGGGGCATTTATCCAACCACATGTGTATCCATCCAAAACTAAGAAGCTAACTTTTAAGGAAAATGTAACTATGGGGGAAAATCACTTCAAGAGAGTCCATATAGATTTCTAGCACCATACCTCTCGATCGATTGACACGTAGATGAAAGGTCTTGATCGATGCCTAGGCAATGTTCCAAGGCGTACACTACTTCCACATTCAAAGTACCGAAGCGACTGAAGTACCTGTATGTACATCGTTTAAGAATCAGAAACACAGCAGTGAAATAGCCAATTCAACAGGAGGCATTGAAATAGTTAAAGAGAATACTGACACCAGTTGGCAAAACTTTGAGATCTCCCCTCTCACTCCCTTTGATCCTAGGCACCCGGAAGGTTATATAAATAAAACATAATAAGCATGTCCACAATTAAGCTACAGCAATGGTGTATGCAAACTATCAGCAGTCCAAAAAAACCTAGCTTGACCCCTAGACAGGTTTGGTGTAAAGTGTTAGCATATTTGGAGCTATACTGTAGCTGCACTGTCAAGCATGAATCGTAGTTGAGCTTCTATAGATCTATTTTTCAATGCATGGTAAAATTCATAAACAGCAAGCCTTGGTGTAATAGTAAGTTGCTCTATTGTTGCGTGACTAACATGACATTAGATCATAAATACACACTTTCATGGGTTTTTTGTGTTGTGTTCGTGACATCGCATATATTTTGATCCTCTTGAAGTCCTCCTTCTGATGTAGAGTGTCCCCAGCTGGATGTAGAGGGAACTTGGATTTAAATACCTCTTTTTAAAGCAAGGAAGCCTCAGCGCGGCAATTCTGGAACAACTAATCGGGCATGCCTCCTCTTCAGATGGTCCAGCAGCACAGGAATGTTAGCTGCATTAAGTGACGCCGCTACTTCATCGAGTATCTGTATACAATCCAGAATACAATTCAAAAGATCATCTATCCGAACAATATACTGTAATATGCTATTCATGCTTGTCCTTGTTCTCAGAGATGATGTAGAGACTCCAACTGCATATTTGGAGCTATACTGTAGCTGCACTGTCAAGCATGAATCGTAGTTGAGCTTCTCTAGATCTATTTTTCAATGCGTGGTAAAAGCCATAAACAGAGCAAGCCTTGGTGTAATAGTAAAGTTGCTCTATTGTACCATGAAACTTGTATTCTAGGTATTGCACTCTGTTATGAAAAATAATAAAAGAAACCACCAAGCCTCTATAACAAACACACTAAGAATTGCACTTTTGTGCATAAAGATGAATAGAGTCTACTGAACCATACATACTAATGGCCTGCTTTGATCGTTGAACAAACACAACCCGGTTTCATGTTTGAACAAAAACCTGTTTGACCGTAAGCAAACATGTGGCTTTGTTCGCTCAAAAAATGGCAGGAATAATGGGCTCGACTGTCACACGATACACCTGTTCATACAATTATTTATTGTTAGATAAAGGAAGAATCAATATTGGCAAGAATTGTAGGATAGACAATTTACAAAAGTAAGAAGTAGCAATGGTAAAGATAAGACGTCCAAAAAGACTTCGAGAAGGATAGTAAAAAGCTGGATTACCTCATCATTACTGACATACTCGTCAAGAACACATCAAACAAAACCAAAACTCTTGTGACTAACATGACATTAGATCATAAATACGCACTTTCATGGGTATTTTTGTGTGTGTGGTTCGTGCCAATTGCATAATATTGATCCTCTTAAGTCCTCCTTCCGATGCAGAGTGTCCCCA
>CM055083.1:7700230-7800230 GCA_029204045.2 Tillandsia leiboldiana
CATGAATCGTAGTTGAGGCTTCTCTAGATCTATTTTCAATGCGTGGTAAAAGCCATAAAACAGAGCAAGCCTTGTGTAATAGTAAAGTTGCTCTATTGTACCATGAAACTTGTATTCTAGGTATTGCACTCTGTTATGAAAAATAATAAAAGAAACCACCAAGCCTCTATAACCAAATACACTTTAAGAATTGCACTTTTGTGCATAAAGATGAATAGAGTCTACTGAACCCTACATACTAATGGCCTGCTTTGATCGTTGAACAAACAACAACCCGGTTTTCATGTTTGAACAAACCTGTTTGACCGTAAGCAAACATGTGGCTTTGTTCGCTCAAAAAATGGCAGGAATAATGGGCTCGACTGTCACACGATACACCTGTTCATACAATTTATTTATTGTTGATAAAGGAAGAATCAATATTGGCAAGAATTGTAGGATAGACAATTTACAAAAGTAAAGAAGTAGCAATGGTAAAAGATAAGACTGCCAAAAAGACTTCGAGAAAGGATAGTAAAAAGCTGGATTACCTCATCATTACTGACATACTCGTCAAGAACAGCATCAAACCAAAACTCATGTGACTAACATGACATTAGATCATAAATACGCACTTCATGGGTATTTTGTGTGTGTGTGTTCGTGACATTGCATATATTTGATCCTCTTGAAGTCCTCCTTCCGATGCAGAGTGTCCCCAGCTGGATGTAGAGAGAACTTGGATTAAAATACCTCCTTTTAAAGCAAGGAAGCCGCAGCGAAGCAATTCTGGAACAACTAATCGGGCATGCCTCCTCTTCAGATGGTCCAGCAGCACAGGAATGTTAGCTGCATTAAGTGACGCCGCTTACTTCATCGAGTATCTGTATACAATCCAAAATACAATTCAAAAGATCAGATAGAAAAGGCAAAGAGAGTGACTCCCCCTACTGATGGAGAAGGGTTAACCTACTTGTTTCCTTCCAAATAAAACAGGACTTATCTGCCAAATTGATGATTCACCAGCAATATTAAACAGCTACATATTACATTGGTTCGTCGCATAGCATAAACTAATTAGTGTAATAGCGATGAGTAAAAACTGCAGAACCCAGCACAGCTTCGGATATAGGGATTAACAGTTAAGAGAAAGCTTTAATGTAATGTGAACTGTGCACATGCGGAAGATGCAACATCTATTGACAGCACAATCATGAAAGTAGCAGTTAGCAACTTACAGGGAAATATCCTATATCATTATCCGAAATAGCTCATACTGAATCTCCCAATATCAACTACCTACATAAGGCATGATCATAGATACAAATTAATGATTTTCCCATAACCTCCACAACCTCCCCAACACATGAGCCAAGCTCCTGAAGTACCTGCAACTCCTCTCGGAGCATTCTCACTACAATTTCAAAACACAGGGAAAAAAACAAAATTAAAGACATGTTAAGGGAAAAGGGCGTGTAAATAGATGAGCATTCTAACCATAAGCAACTCACATTTATAAATCCATCATAGGCAGGGCAGCACCATATGTCATAAGAGGAATATTCCTATTGTGAAGCATCTTGATCAAAGACTTTATCAAATGTAAAGGAGTACTTTTGTGCTGGAATAAAAAATACAAATTGTTATCAACTTTTGTTCTCCAACAAATAATTTCTGTAACAATTTCACTAACTTGTAAGTAAGAAAAGAGACATAGAGAAAAGAACTAACAATTATGCAGCAAGTCAATGCCACAGCCCAAGATTGTACATCCTGTTATACAATTTAAATTGCTGTCAAGCATGAATCGTAGTTGAGCTTTTTCTAGATCTATTTTTCAAACATGAGATTAGATCATAAATACACACTTTCATGGGTATTTTGTGTGTGTGTGTTCGTGGACATGCATATATTTGATCCTCTTGAAGTCCTCCTTCTGATGTAGAGTGTCCCCAGCTGGATGTAGAGAGAACTTGGACTAAATACATCCTTTTAAAGCAAGGGAGCCTCAGCGCATCAATTCTGGAACAACTAATCGGGCATGCCTCCTCTTCAGATGGTCCAGCAAAAGATCAGATAGAAAAGCCAAAAGAGTGACTCCCCCTACTGATGGAGAAGGGTTAACCTACTTTGTATCTGTATACAATCCAGAATACAATTCAAAAGTTCAGATAGAAAAGCCAAAAGAGTGACTCCCTCTATCTGCCAAATTGACGATTCACCAGCAATATTAAACAGCTACATATTACGTTGGTTCGTCGCATAGCATAAACTAATTAGTGTAATAGCGATGAGAGAAAATTGCAGAATCCAGCACAGCTTCGGATATAGGTATCAACAGTTAAGAGAAAGCTCTAATGTACTGTGAATTGTGCACATGCGGAAAAATGCAACATATATTGATAGCACAATCATAAAAGTAGCAGTTAGATACAAATTAATGATTTTCCCATAACCTCCACAACCTCTCCAACACATGAGCCAAGCTCCCGAAGTACCTGCAACGCCTCTCGGAGCATTCTCACTGTAATTTCAAACACAGGACAAAAAAACAGAATTAAAGACATGTTAAGGGAAAAGGGCGTGTAAGTAGATGAGCATTTTAACTGTAAGCAACTCACATTTATAAATCCATCATAGGCAGGGCAGCACCATATGTCATAAGAGGAATATTCCTATTGTGAAGCATGCTGATCAAAGACTTTATCAAATGTAAAGGAATACTTTTGTGCTGGAATAAAAAATACAAATTGTTATCAGCTCTGTTCTCCAACAAATAATTTCTGTAAACGATTTCAGTAACTTGTAAGTAAGAAAAGAGATATAGAGTAAAGAACTAACAATTATGCATCAAGTCAATGCCACGGCCAAGATATTAATCAGATCATGCACAGAGTGGGATTTACATATCCAAACAAATTGCAGCCAACAGTAGAAGCAGTAAGGTACTTCCCCACTAACTCATATCAGGGAAGAAAATGGAACTTCCATTTGTCAAAAGTAGAAGTACACAATAAACCAAGCCTTAAGAACATAAATTACCCATGCATCATCAAGTAGGAACACCAACAGCAAAGTGTTAAAAACACTTAACCTAGATATGATTTATAATACATGAGGAGCCTTTAATGTATTCAAAAGAATCAATAAAACTGCTTTCTTTTATTTCATTTTAGGCCAGAAAACTTAGCTTCTTAAAGCAAGGGAAAACTGAGAGCACTAAGAACTAACTAAGTGAAAAGCTGTTTACCTTATTAATATAGCTGATAGAAATGCTGTTCACCTTATTAAAACAGCATTATTTACTTTGGAGAATAAAAGAACTATATCTTCCTTGACTCCGCAGACACCGCATCAAGGCAGTTGATATCAACTCATGGTAGGGTGTGTAATCAAGAGATCTTATGCATCCCCTCTGCACTTTCTTTTAGTAATTGCTAGCTTGTACTTCGTTAGATTGAAGCCTTTTTTAGAGAAGGATGCTAAAAAGAATGACCACTCCATTGCAAAGCGATATGAGAAGTTCTGTAATCAAACATCCATATTGGGGTTGATATATGAGAAGACGATGACATCCTCCTGCTCATCAATTCCCGAATCCACCTATATATGTAGGTTCTTCTTAGTAATACGATTATGCCATCACCTTGTCATAAATCAACCCCAACATGAATACATGTCGGAAGAAGCTCTATCATACAAATCTAGCAATGGTGGCCATTCCACAGCTCTCCATTCTGATTCAGGTAATACATTCACTGTATTACTGCACTCGGAAGGCCAAATCCCATTCAAGGTACAGAATTTCCATCATTTGTTGTGAAAATAAGGACGGAAGAGCTTGTCCCCTAAAAAGAGTGAAATGGAAGTAGGAAAAAAGGCATAAACTCAAAGGCAAAAAAATTATATCAAACTCTGCGCTCCTACAACCAAGGCGAAGCTCCAAAGCTTTCTCGTTGAGATCAGCTCCACCAACTAAGCCTCTTCCATTTACAGGATTCTCAATTGCCGGAGATGGATCAAAAACTCTCCTGGATTTATGACCAAACCAAATCGAGATACTACCACCAAGCAGCTTGGCTTCTTGGCAGTTAAAGCACAAGATCCCATCTTTAGACTTGGTTCCTCTTCACTTTCATAGCCTAAGAAGAAATAAAGTGGGAAAGAACACAGGGAAATTTTGTATAAAAGGGAAAAAGCTGGTGTGTAGTGGCAAGAAAATTACAAAAGGATATGTGGGTTGTGCTTGGGCTGGTGTAAAATGAGCAGAGATTGAAAAACTCTCCTGTTTGCCCCTGAGGCTCTCATGGCTGTCGTGTACAATCCAATTAAGGAAGATGCTGAGGAAGCAACTGCAGGATAAACTGTATATATATATATATATATATATACATTTGCAAGCAAAGGTTTTTCATCAGGGTTTAGCACCACCAAGTAGATAACCTGAAACACCAGACATCAACCAAGATGATAAGAACATTCGGGAAAAAATTATGAAATTCTGAACTCATGGAAGAAAACCTCCCAATACTCTAAAAGCAACTCTTGCAATATACAACTGTTTAGCTTGTATGAAAATGATGTGGCTTCAATGATGCGTATTGTAGAAGTTACTGTTAATCAACCTCTTGAGTAGTCAATGTACTCATTTAGCAGTTAACTATGTAAATCTCCATCCATACAATGCATTCCTATTGGGGTACATCTGCAAGCAAAGGTTTTTCATCATGGCTTAGCAGCACCAAGTAGATAACCTGAAACACCAGACATCAACCAAGAGCATAAGAACATGGGGAAAAAAATTGTGAAATCCTGTGAATCACAATCCTGTTATATATTTATGCAGTTCTGACATTGAAATTTAAGATGTGTTTAGATCGTCAAACACTCTGTTATATATTTATGCAGTTGGAAATAGTGACAGATTCCAGGTATAGTCCAAGATTGAAATGGGTCCCATTTCTCACTGCGGATCTGATTTGCAAGGACAAGCTACAAACTCTGAGAGCAGAACAGCCACTGCTGTACTGCTAATTAATATTTTGCCATATCTGCAAAGCAACATGAAGCCTTTATTGGGTGCACTAATTATGGGGCAGGAACTGTATATATATATGTATATATATATATATATATATATATATATATATATATATATATATATATATATATATATATATATATATATATATATATATATATATATATATATATATATATATATATATATATATATATACATATATATATATATATATATATATATATATATATATATATATATATATATATATACCAAAAAGTACCAAAAATCACAATTTCAGAACGTTTAGAAAAAATACCAGACATCAACCAAGATCATAAGAACATTCACAAAAAAAATTATGTAACTCTGAACTCATGGAAGAGAACCTCCCAATATTCTAAAAGCCAACTCTGGAGAGGGGGGGGGAAAAAAAAATAAGTATAAGGCGCAGAGAACGAAGTTTAAGGTTCAAAAAATAAGTAAGAAGGAAATCAAATAAAACCAAAGCAGAGGAAGAAGAATAAATATACGGAAACAAAAGGGGGGGGGGAAATAAGTATAAGGCTCAGATTAGTACGGAGTATATCAGCAACGCACAAATGGCTGAATACACTGTACGCCATCCAGGTAATGCACGGCCGGCGGGTACGCGCAAAGTAGCTGCATACACTGTAGACCATCCAGATAATGCACGCCGTCGGATACGCGCAGAAATAGTTGCATACAGTGTAGGCCATCGAGATAATAGACACCCGTCGGGTACGCGCAAGACGGTTGCATACAGTGTAGTCAATGTACTCATTTAGCAGTTAACTATGTAAATCTCCATCCATACAATGCATTCCTATTGGGGTACATCTGGAAGCAAAGGTTTCTCATCATGGCCTACCAGCACCAAGTAGATAACCTGAAACACCAGACATCAACCAAGAGCATAAGAACATGGGAAAAAATTTAAGAAACTCTGAACCGAGGGAAAAAAACCTCCCAATACTCTAAAAGCAAGTCCTGCAATATATATAATTCAGCAGGTTTCATCATGGTTTAGCAGCACCAAGTAGATAACCTGAAACACCAGACATCAACCAAAAGCATAAGAACAGTCACAAGAAAATTATGAAATTCTGAACGCATGGAAGAAAACCTCCCAATATTCTAAAAGCAACTCTTGCAACCAAGCAATGCAATCCAACAATTAATGCAGAGGACCATCTTATATATACAACTGTTTAGCTTGTATTTTAATCCATCCTTGTCGTTCCAATCTGCAGACTGCGGGAATGGGTCCAGCAGACTATATATATAATTCAACTAAACTTGAATTAACAGTAATCAAATATGCCTTATGTATATAATATCAAATTCTGAATATTGCAATGAGTTCGGACAGAGTGAAATCTATCCATTCAAACTTACACACCAAAGTTTCAGCAAGAAGTCTGCATCAAATATTTCATACTATAGCCATCACCTGTGACAGATTCCAGGTATAGTCCAAGATTGAAATGGGTCCCATTTCTCACACTGCGGATCTGATTTGCAAGGACAAGCTACAAACTCTGAGAGCAGAACAGGCACTGCTGTACTGCTAATTAATATTTTGCCATATCTGCAAAGCAACATGAAGCCTTTATTGGGTGCACTAATTATGGGGCAGGAACTGTATATATATATGTATATATATATATATATATATATATATATATATATATATATATATACATATATATATATATATATATATACATCTGCAAGGAAAGTTTTTTCATTAGTAAGAAGTACCAAAAATCACAATTTCAGAACGTTTAGAAAAAATACCAGACATCAACCAAGATCATAAGAACATTCACAAAAAAAATTATGTAACTCTGAACTCATGGAAGAGAACCTCCCAATATTCTAAAAGCCAACTCTGGAGAGGGGGGGGGAAAAAAAATAAGTATAAGGCGCAGAGAACGAAGTTTAAGGTTCAAAAAATAAGTAAGAAGGAAATCAAATAAAACCAAAGCAGAGAAAGAAGAATAAATATACGGAAACAAAAGGGGGGGGGAAATAAGTATAAGGCTCAGATTAGTACGGAGTATATCAGCAACGCACAAATGGCTGAGTACACTGTACGCCATCCAGGTAATGCACGGCCGGCGGGTACGCGCAAAGTAGCTGCATACACTGTAGACCATCCAGATAATGCACGCCGTCGGATACGCGCAGAAATAGTTGCAAACAGTGTAGGCCATCGAGATAATAGACACCCGTCGGGTACGCGCAAGACGGTTGCATACAGTGTAGTCAATGTACTCATTTAGCAGTTAACTATGTAAATCTCCATCCATACAATGCATTCCTATTGGGGTACATCTGGAAGCAAAGGTTTCTCATCATGGCCTACCAGCACCAAGTAGATAACCTGAAACACCAGACATCAACCAAGAGCATAAGAACATGGGAAAAAATTTAAGAAACTCTGAACCGAGGGGAAAAAACCTCCCAATACTCTAAAAGCAAGTCCTGCAATATATATAATTCAGCAGGTTTCATCATGGTTTAGCAGCACCAAGTAGATAACCTGAAACACCAGACATCAACCAAAAGCATAAGAACAGTCACAAGAAAATTATGAAATTCTGAACGCATGGAAGAAAACCTCCCAATATTCTAAAAGCAACTCTTGCAACCAAGCAATGCAATCCAACAATTAATGCAGAGGACCATCTTATATATACAACTGTTTAGCTTGTATTTTAATCCATCCTTGTCGTTCCAATCTGCAGACTGCGGGAATGGGTCCAGCAGACTATATATATAATTCAACTAAACTTGAATTAACAGTAATCAAATATGCCTTATGTATATAATATCAAATTCTGAATATTGCAATGAGTTCGGACAGAGTGAAATCTATCCATTCAAACTTACACACCAAAGTTTCAGCAAGAAGTCTGCATCAAATTGTCACGCCCCGGAACCCGGGCTTGCCAACAGATCCGCCGTGTACACGGGATTTCCCGAGTACACGAAGCGCTGGTAACCTGCTCCGATATAATATGAACAATAAAGGAGCATAATACAGAGCTGAAATAGAAGAACCACATAGTATCTCAGACTGGAACTAAAAATAAACTGTAATATGTACAATAATCTCCCAGCTCACCAAAATAATACAACCAGCCGGCGAAAGCCAGACTAAAAAATAAAAGGAGAATATCATAGTCTGAGTGAAGGGTACAACGTCTATCTACAGTTCTCAGTCTCCCAGGAGATCTATCTACTCAGCGATCCCCTTACCTTTATCAGCCGCTGATAGCCTAGCAGCTCCCGCAGACGACTCTGCAAAATAAAGAAGAAGAAAGAAACAGAAAAGAATAATGGGGGTGAGAACTACCAGATAAACCAGTAGCCTCCCCTAGTGGGCAAAACCTCAACTCTGATGCACCCACTAGGATTACTAGAGGCCCGAAAGGAAAAAGTGGTAAAGCTGTAAGCAGAACTGCTGAATAAAGGGAAACCACCACTAGCATGCCTCTAAATGCAGTGCCAAAAGGAATGACTGTATGTATGCATCAGTATCTAACATGCCTGCCTGAATAAACCCAATCTTATGCCACCAGTAAAACTGGTACTGCCTGCTGCGCCTTGCCTGCCCAAATCGGGTATGCTGGCCAATGCATAACACCGATAGGGAATGAGAGTCTCAAGGACTCAAGCCTGCCTGTAACACACTCCGGAGTGGCACTCGAGGGGAGCGACCCACACGAGTAAAAGTACCTCAGTAATAAGTATCATAAGTGTCGTAAACAGCAGGACTGGATCATGACTATGATCAAAGTGGGAAAAGCCATCCACTAAGAAACCCTGATATGATGCCATAGTACTCAATAAGTGGGAAAAACCATCCACTAAAGAAAAGCCCGATCCCCTGCTGATGCCAAAAATAAACCAGACTCAACCCCATTCTGATGCAAGGATAAACATCTGGCCGACCGCCTACAGTCCGCGGTCACCGCAACACCCCACAAGTTTATAATCTAACATAACCTTGGCTATACTATTCCAAACCCCTGCTCATATTCGAGCGACAAGCAACTGAAAGCAAAAGAAAGCAATAAAACATGTCAAGTCTTAATATGATAGTGTAGCAATAAATAGTGGCCCTACCTGATGTCCGGGCATGCATGCAACTGTCTTTATTTTAAAAGTTGTAAAATAGTGTCAAAGATTTAAAAAGTCATTTGCATACGAGATTATAGCCTTTGTCTCAATCACAGTGTCCCAATATAAGTCATCATATCATCTGTGGAATTATATTAAATTTTAGGAGAGTTTGTCCCAGCGGTTCTCATCAATTGTCCTGTTAGTAGTCCTGTTAGTAGTCCTGTTAGTAGTCCTGTTAGTAGTCCTGTTAGTAGTCCTGTTAGTAGTCCCAATAGTTCTCATCAATTTAGTTGGTCCCAATTGTTCTCATCAATTGTCATATTAGTTTGTCCCAATTGTTCTCATCAATTGTCATATTAGTTTGTCCCAATTGTTCTCATCAATTGTCATATTAAATTTTTAGGGGAGTTCCAGTAATCCCAGTGAGCTTGTCAAAAATGAGGTAAGCAACAACCGCCCACCTCGAACAGCTCAAATTACACCTCAGGTAGTCTCCTGGTTGTCCACAGTCTCCTAGAACTGCTGTCTGCCGAAAACGGTGCCCTACAGCAACACACATTGCACAGGGTGTAACTATAGTATTCATAAAAATACAGCTTTTGCTGTTTTTCAAATAGCACGAAAAGAGAGGAGTTTTTCACCTCTGTATAGTGCTCAGAAAAATCCAGAAAAATTACGGTTGCGTTCCTCGCGAAGAGTAGATCAAAATCGACTCTTTAAACGCCTCGATCTGATGCTCCTACGCCAAGATAAAAATCGGAGAAGTTGACACTGTCCAGAAATTTCCACAGCAAAAAGGGGGGTCAAAGAGACCTCGGGAAACGTGCCAAAAGTACGAAATGGAGCAAAGTGATCAACACGGAAATCGAAGCCTTACCTCTTAGGAACGCGCTGTCGCAAAAATCGTCCAAAAATTCCTCCTGGTTAGCCCACAGGGAATTTTCGACGGAACTGCGACGGGAAATGGGCCGAAAAAGAAAACTGTCGCAGTGCGCCGCGTCGCAGATAACTCACTAACTGTAACTCCAAAAATTCTGAGATTTGGAGGAGAGAGAGAAGAGAGAGAGAGGAAGAATTTTCGTAGAGGGCACTTTCTCTGGTTCTCTCTCTAAAGGCTCGAAAACCGAGGTGGGAAATGAGAAGGGGTGGGGGCTGCTATTTATAATGGGCTGAGGCTCCACACCAGATCCCGGGCAGAACAGCAAACACCGGAATGGACCATCCAGGACGCGCCACGTGTTGACAAAACAGGGAACAGCCGGTGCAAGGGCCACTCAGAAGCTGCCACGTGTCCACGTGGTGCACGGGCCCGGTCCCCGCGCCGGGTCTTCCGGAAGATGTCAGCCAATAGGATTTTGCCACGTGTCACAGTCCCCGTGGGCTTCTAGAA
Source organism: Tillandsia leiboldiana (assembly GCA_029204045.2). Taxonomy (NCBI): domain Eukaryota; kingdom Viridiplantae; phylum Streptophyta; class Magnoliopsida; order Poales; family Bromeliaceae; genus Tillandsia; species Tillandsia leiboldiana. The sequence goes on from CM055083.1 coordinate 7,710,778, forward strand.
GCCGGCCAGCCAATGGGAAGCTGCCACGTGGCAAGGTAAGGCTTCGGTGCACCCGGTGCACGGCAAGCCCATGGACCCCGCACCAGCGCCCCCCGCCCGCGCCGCGCGCCGCTGCGCTCTGCCGCGCTCCGCCGCTGCGCCGCCGCTGTGCCGCCGCTGTGCCGCCGCCTGCCGTCGCCCGCCGGTAGCCGCCGGCGGCCGGAACAGTAATTCCGGTCGCCGGAGTTACTGTTCCGGTGAACAGTGTTTTGGCGCCGAAAAATAAAGTGAATATACCGTTTTGATCGTTTTCGCGCGCTGAGTCCAAATCCGCTGTCCATTTCGCCAAATTCTCATCCGAAATTTTGCCGAAAGCTCCCGGAAAATTCCATTTGCTCCGATTTTCGCACTGAGTCTATATTAAATGTCCAATTTCGATTCTACAAGCTCTGCTTCACCGAATAAGCTCCCTACAGTCACTGTTTAATGTTGTACAGTTCCTGCGGGAGTCCGGATCACCACATCCTCCCCCACTAAAAAGAGTTTCGTCCTCGAAACGAGACTAAACAATAATCCTCAGTCCGATGTCTCGAATAAGTAGGGGTGAGCATCCCTCATCTCCGACTCGAGCTCCCATGTAGCCTCGCGCTCGTCATGATTGCTCCATTGGATCTTCACATAGGGAATGGCCCGACTGCGTAATTCTTTCACCTCTCGATCCAGAACTCGCAGTGGGCGCTCTTCATACCTCAAATCCTCGCTGATCTCAAGCGATGTGAAGTCGATGACGTGCGATGGGTCGAAGATATACTTCCTCAAAGTAGAAACATGAAATACATCATGGACACCAGCAAGCCTTGGAGGAAGTGCGAGTCGGTAGGCAACTGGCCCGATACGCCCCAATACCTCAAAGGGTCCAATGTATCGGGGGCTAAGTTTCCCACGAATGCCGAACCTCCTGATTCCTTTGGACGGCGAGACTTTCAGGAATACATGATCTCCAACTTGAAATTCTAGGTCTCGTCGCCGAACATCGGCATAGCTCCTCTGTCGGCTTTGGGCGGTCTGAAGATGCTTTCGAATCACCCGGACCTTCTCTTCTGCCTCTATCAAGACATCTGGTCCCAAGGTCCGCCTCTCGCCTACGTCACTCCAATAAAGTGGTGATCGACACTTGCGTCCATACAATGCTTCAAACGGAGCCATCTGAATGCTCGCTTGAAAGCTATTGTTGTACGCGAATTCAGCCAAAGATAAATGCCGAATCCACCCTCCGCCGAAATCCAGGACGCAAGCCCTCAACATGTCCTCCAGGATTTGTATCGTCCGCTCCGATTGCCCATCAGTCTGCGGATGAAAAGCTGTACTGAACCTGAGTTCAGTCCCCAAGGCTGTTTGCAAACTCTTCCAGAAATGTGAAACAAACCTCGGGTCTCTATCTGATACTATGGAGGCTGGTACTCCATGTAATCTTACTATCTCATCTAGATATAACTGGGCTAGTCGCTCGAGTGGCCACGTAGTCTGCATGGGCAGAAAGTGCGCCGACTTGGTAAGTCGATCTACAACTACCCAGATAGCGTCTGCTCCTCCCTGTGCCTTTGGCAATCCGACCACGAAATCCATCGTAATGTGGTCCCATTTCCACTCGGGAATTGGGAGACTTTGTAACTTGCCAGCTGGCACTCGATGCTCAGCTTTCACCTGCTGACAAGTTAAACACTGAGCCACAAATCTCCCAATATCCCTCTTCATGCCTTTCCACCAGAAGTGTGCCTTGAGGTCTTTATACATCTTAGTCCCACCAGGATGTAGGGTATAAGGTGTATAATGGGCCTCTCGCAATATCTGCTCTCTAATCTCCACATCTATTGGCACACATGCTCGGTTTCTGTACCTCAGTATTCCCGAGGCATCTACCGAAAAGTCCCCAGACTGATCACTCGGAATATGATCTCTAATCCTGGCCAAGTGGGGGTCCTCACTCTGTTTCTCTTTGATCCTGTCCAGCAGAGTGGGCTGCACGACTAAAGATGTCAGTCTAGCAGAGACCCCAGGGGACACAACCTCTATGTCGAGCCGTCTCATCTCCTCTAATAGCGGCGCCTGGTCTGTGATCATCATAGACAAACTTTGCACCGCTCTCCTACTCAAGGCGTCAGCGACCACATTAGCCTTGCCTGGGTGGTAGAGAATATCTACATCATAATCCTTTAATAGCTCTAACCACCTACGTTGCCTCAAATTCAGCTCCTTTTGCGTGAACAGGTACTTTAGGCTCTTGTGGTCGGTGTAGATTTCACAATGTTCCCCATACAGATAATGGCGCCAGAGCTTTAGTGCAAACACTACAGCTGCAAGCTCCAAGTCATGGGTAGGGTAATTTTTCTCATATTCTTTGAGTTGTCTAGATGCATAAGCAATTACCCTCCCTTCCTGCATCAACACACAACCAAGTCCGCTGTGTGATGCATCACTGTAGATCACATATCCTTTTCCCATAACAGGAAGGGAAAGGATAGGAGCGGTCATCAGTCTATTTTTCAGCTCCTCAAAGCTCTTTTGACAGACCTCACTCCAGATAAACTTCACTCCCTTACGCGTCAAGCGAGTGAGGGGTGTGGAGAGCTTCGCAAAGCCTTCCACAAACCGACGGTAATACCCAGCTAAACCCATAAAGCTACGTACCTCAGAAACCGTCGTCGGTCGGGGCCAATCACGGACTGCCTCAATCTTCGCTGGGTCCACCGCCACACCTGCAGCGGAAATTACATGGCCCAAGAAGACTACCTCCCGAAGCCAAAATTCGCACTTTGCCAGCTTGGCAAACAACTTCTTCTCTCGTAGGAGTTGCAGCACAATCCTCAAGTGCTCCTCATGCTCCGCATCACTTCGGGAGTAGACCAAGATATCATCAATGAACACTACCACGAACCGGTCTAAGTAAGGTCGGAAGATCCGGTTCATTAAATCCATGAATGCGGCAGGGGCATTAGTTAGCCCAAAAGGCATAACTGTGAATTCATAATGCCCATACCGTGATCTAAATGCCGTCTTCGGGATATCCTCGGCCTTCACCTTTAACTGGTGGTAACCGGACTGCAAATCTATCTTAGAGAAGACACAAGACCCTTGCAGCTGATCAAAAAGATCATCGATGCGCGGCAAAGGGTACTTGTTCTTGATGGTCACTTTATTTAATTCCCTATAGTCCACACACAATCGAAGTGACCCATCCTTCTTTTTCACGAATAGCACTGGCGCTCCCCAAGGCGACACACTCGGCCTAATAAAGCCCTTATCCATTAAATCCTGAAGTTGCGCCTTAAGCTCTCGCAACTCAGCCGGTGCCATTCGGTAAGGAGCCTTAGAGATTGGCGCAGTTCCTGGGACTACGTCAATCACGAACTCAATCTCCCTATCTAGCGGCATGCTTGTCAGCTCAGATGGAAAAACATCCGGGAACTCGCGGGCAATAGGGATATCCCCGAGTCCCGGCGCCGCCGTAGGCCCTTCAACAACACTAGCCAAAAAGGCTACACATCCTCGATGGATCATCTGCCTCGCTCGGGAAGTCGAAACCATAGAGGCAAAGAAAGCACTCTGACATCCCCGGTATACCAACATTTCCTGGTCTGGCTCTCTAAAAGTGACGGTCCTTGCGGCACAATCAATGGTCGCAAAATACCGAGCCAGCCAGTCCATCCCGAGGACCACATCGAAGTCCTTCAATTGTCTCAGGACCAACAGGTCTGCTGGCATAATCCAGGACTCGATTTGCATCGGGCAGGACCAACAACACTCCTCCACGTGCAAAGTGTGATCGGGAATCTGAACCTCTCGTGCACGTGGTAGAAGTCCTACCTTTAACCCATGTAATGATGCAAATGATCTACTGATAAAAGAATGCGATGCTCCAGTATCAAATAATGTACGAGTCCTAATGCCAGAAAGTAGGGTGATACCTGCCACCATGTGATCTGCGGCTGAAGAGTCCTCTACCTGCGCCGCATACACCCGCCCACTTTGAGCTGGAGGGCGGTACTCCGTGGGATGGGAAGAAGATGGCCTGCCTGCTGGAGCATATGGCCGCTGAGCCGTCGACCGCTGTTGAGATGAAGATGGAGCAGATGCTGAAGAAGGAGCCGTCGATGGCGCAAAAGGGCAAGTAGCTCGGACGTGGCCAGACTGTCCACATCTATAGCAGCGACCCCACCGCTGGTCGCAGGTGTTGGAAAAGTGCTGACCTCCACAGAAAATACAATTGCTGGGGGCCCGTGGTTGTCGTGACTGCTGTTGTTGCTGAGGCTGTCGCTGCGACCCACGCTGCGACGGCTGGGATCTCTGCTGCTGCTGCTGCCGCTGCTGGGGCCTCTGGGGTCCACCAGGCCCTCGCCGCTCCGACCGTCCTTGGCCGGAAAACTGAGGCGGTGGCGGTCGGGGCGGCCTCCAGGAACTGGCCTGTCTCCCGTCGTCCTGCGCTGGTCGCTTTCTGTCTGCGCCTTGAGCGACCAGGCCCCCACGTCTGGCGACGACGTGGTCTCCTCTCTCAACCCACTGGGCATGCTCTGCTGCCTCCTCCAAGGTTTGTAGTCTCTGGGCATGCACCAGAGTATAGATCTCTGGGCGCAGGCCCGACTCAAAGAGCTCCACCTGGTGCGGTCCGTCCCTGGCGACGTAAGGTACGCAGTTGAGTAACCGCGTGAACTCCTGAAAGTAGTCCAAAGCTGTCCGTTCGCTTTGCTGAAGATTCTTCAGATCATCTTCCAGCTTTTTCTTCATACTCGTGGAAAAGTACGTATCCAGAATCATCCTCTTGAACTCTGACCAGGGTAGCTGTCGAGTGATCTGGAACTCCAGAGGCTCCACCCGACGCCACCATGCATCAGCGTCCCCGTCTAAGCAGTGTACAGCCATATGTACCCTGTACTTCTGGTCAATGAAAAAGTCCCGAAATAACTTCTCCATTGACGAAAGCCAAGTCCCGATCTCCCACGGCTGGGTATTCCGCCCTGAAAACTTGGGCGGTCCCCGCTTACAGAATTGAGTAAGTTTGTCAGCAATCTCCTGCTCTTCCGCAGGAGTCAAAGGCCGGATTGCTCCCTGAGCAACAGGGGATGCCGCGGTCACCGGTCCAACTGGGGAAGCCACAGCAGGGGAGGGTGGTACGGGAGAACTCTCAGGGGGTGCAACAACAGGCTGCGCCCTCTGTTCTAACATCTGCGTCAGCCGACCCATGGCCTCCTCCTGACGCTGCACGGCCTCTGCCATCTGGGCCATCTGAGCCTGAAGCTCCTGCACCTCACTCTGCTGGCCCTGCTCGGACTCCTCCGGCTCGGGCTCAGGGGATTCAGGCTGAGAACGCGTCAACATTCTACGTCGCGGAGGCATCCTATCACAAGAAACCACACTCAGTATCATATCCCCACACGACCCAATCTAGCGAAAGTCAAAGACATCCCCATATTTCTGTGACTTTATGTTGTCTGCAGCCAACATAACGGTTCACCAGAAATTAGGCATGTCGATCTCTCTTCTCTCACTGGAAGAGTCAAACAATAAATCAACGACTTTCGCAAATATCACGTCTCTCGTACCCTATCATCCTAGGGTCTGCCAAAAGCCTAGGGTTTTCTAAGTCCCAACTGACCTATCCCTAAGCTCTGATACCAACTTAATCTGTCACGCCCCGGAACCCGGGCTTGCCAACAGATCCGCCGTGTACACGGGATTTCCCGAGTACACGAAGCGCTGGTAACCTGCTCCGATATAATATGAACAATAAAGGAGCATAATACAGAGCTGAAATAGAAGAACCACATAGTATCTCAGACTGGAACTAAAAATAAACTGTAATATGTACAATAATCTCCCAGCTCACCAAAATAATACAACCAGCCGGCGAAAGCCAGACTAAAAATAAAAGGAGAATATCATAGTCTGAGTGAAGGGTACAACGTCTATCTACAGTTCTCAGTCTCCCAGGAGATCTATCTACTCAGCGATCCCCTTACCTTTATCAGCCGCTGATAGCCTAGCAGCTCCCGCAGACGACTCTGCAAAATAAAGAAGAAGAAAGAAACAGAAAAGAATAATGGGGGTGAGAACTACCAGATAAACCAGTAGCCTCCCCTAGTGGGCAAAACCTCAACTCTGATGCACCCACTAGGATTACTAGAGGCCCGAAAGGAAAAAGTGGTAAAGCTGTAAGCAGAACTGCTGAATAAAGGGAAACCACCACTAGCATGCCTCTAAATGCAGTGCCAAAAGGAATGACTGTATGTATGCATCAGTATCTAACATGCCTGCCTGAATAAACCCAATCTTATGCCACCAGTAAAACTGGTACTGCCTGCTGCGCCTTGCCTGCCCAAATCGGGTATGCTGGCCAATGCATAACACCGATAGGGAATGAGAGTCTCAAGGACTCAAGCCTGCCTGTAACACACTCCGGAGTGGCACTCGAGGGGAGCGACCCACACGAGTAAAAGTACCTCAGTAATAAGTATCATAAGTGTCGTAAACAGCAGGACTGGATCATGACTATGATCAAAGTGGGAAAAGCCATCCACTAAGAAACCCTGATATGATGCCATAGTACTCAATAAGTGGGAAAAACCATCCACTAAAGAAAAGCCCGATCCCCTGCTGATGCCAAAAATAAACCAGACTCAACCCCATTCTGATGCAAGGATAAACATCTGGCCGACCGCCTACAGTCCGCGGTCACCGCAACACCCCACAAGTTTATAATCTAACATAACCTTGGCTATACTATTCCAAACCCCTGCTCATATTCGAGCGACAAGCAACTGAAAGCAAAAGAAAGCAATAAAACATGTCAAGTCTTAATATGATAGTGTAGCAATAAATAGTGGCTCTACCTGATGTCCGGGCATGCATGCAACTGTCTTTATTTTAAAAGTTGTAAAATAGTGTCAAAGATTTAAAAAGTCATTTGCATACGAGATTATAGCCTTTGTCTCAATCACAGTGTCCCAATATAAGTCATCATATCATCTGTGGAATTATATTAAATTTTAGGAGAGTTTGTCCCAGCGGTTCTCATCAATTGTCCTGTTAGTAGTCCTGTTAGTAGTCCTGTTAGTAGTCCTGTTAGTAGTCCTGTTAGTAGTCCTGTTAGTAGTCCCAATAGTTCTCATCAATTTAGTTGGTCCCAATTGTTCTCATCAATTGTCATATTAGTTTGTCCCAATTGTTCTCATCAATTGTCATATTAGTTTGTCCCAATTGTTCTCATCAATTGTCATATTAAATTTTTAGGGGAGTTCCAGTAATCCCAGTGAGCTTGTCAAAAATGAGGTAAGCAACAACCGCCCACCTCGAACAGCTCAAATTACACCTCAGGTAGTCTCCTGGTTGTCCACAGTCTCCTAGAACTGCTGTCTGCCGAAAACGGTGCCCTACAGCAACACACATTGCACAGGGTGTAACTATAGTATTCATAAAAATACAGCTTTTGCTGTTTTTCAAATAGCACGAAAAGAGAGGAGTTTTTCACCTCTGTATAGTGCTCAGAAAAATCCAGAAAAATTACGGTTGCGTTCCTCGCGAAGAGTAGATCAAAATCGACTCTTTAAACGCCTCGATCTGATGCTCCTACGCCAAGATAAAAATCGGAGAAGTTGACACTGTCCAGAAATTTCCACAGCAAAAAGGGGGGTCAAAGAGACCTCGGGAAACGTGCCAAAAGTACGAAATGGAGCAAAGTGATCAACACGGAAATCGAAGCCTTACCTCTTAGGAACGCGCTGTCGCAAAAATCGTCCAAAAATTCCTCCTGGTTAGCCCACAGGGAATTTTCGACGGAACTGCGACGGGAAATGGGCCGAAAAAGAAAACTGTCGCAGTGCGCCGCGTCGCAGATAACTCACTAACTGTAACTCCAAAAATTCTGAGATTTGGAGGAGAGAGAGAAGAGAGAGAGAGGAAGAATTTTCGTAGAGGGCACTTTCTCTGGTTCTCTCTCTAAAGGCTCGAAAACCGAGGTGGGAAATGAGGAGGGGTGGGGGCTGCTATTTATAATGGGCTGAGGCTCCACACCAGATCCCGGGCAGAACAGCAAACACCGGAATGGACCATCCAGGACGCGCCACGTGTTGACAAAACAGGGAACAGCCGGTGCAAGGGCCACTCAGAAGCTGCCACGTGTCCACGTGGTGCACGGGCCCGGTCCCCGCGCCGGGTCTTCCGGAAGATGTCAGCCAATAGGATTTTGTCACAGTCCCCGTGGGCTTCTAGAAGCCGGCCAGCCAATGGGAAGCTGCCACGTGGCAAGGTAAGGCTTCGGTGCACCCGGTGCACGGCAAGCCCATGGACCCCGCACCAGCGCCCCCCGCCCGCGCCGCGCGCCGCTGCGCTCTGCCGCGCTCCGCCGCTGCGCCGCCGCTGTGCCGCCGCTGTGCCGCCGCCTGCCGTCGCCCGCCGGTAGCCGCCGGCGGCCGGAACAGTAATTCCGGTCGCCGGAGTTACTGTTCCGGTGAACAGTGTTTTGGCGCCGAAAAATAAAGTGAATATACCGTTTTGATCGTTTTCGCGCGCTGAGTCCAAATCCGCTGTCCATTTCGCCAAATTCTCATCCGAAATTTTGCCGAAAGCTCCCGGAAAATTCCATTTGCTCCGATTTTCGCACTGAGTCTATATTAAATGTCCAATTTCGATTCTACAAGCTCTGCTTCACCGAATAAGCTCCCTACAGTCACTGTTTAATGTTGTACAGTTCCTGCGGGAGTCCGGATCACCACACAAATATTTCATACTATAGCCATCACCTGCGTGCTGTAGAAACCCCAATTATTGGACACCATATGTCTGCGCACCAAGGAATCCCATTCATTCGACATATTACACATCCCGACAGCTCTGTATCCGTTTTGAATTACCATTGTGTGTGTTCCTTTCAGCTGGAAACAAAATGAGCAGTTAGTATAAAATGCATTAAGTATTTGTCACCGTAAAACTGTATTTAACAGCAAGGTTCTTTATTTTTTCTGTGAATTAATTAGTTTCCTTCTTCGAAGTGATGATAATGGAACAGGGGATGACATCGTAAATCACGCTATAGTTCATGATTGCTGCGGCTGTTGATGGCTTTCAAGCTGACGGAACGTCTCGGCGCCAACCGCGGGGAGGCCTTGCAGGCCTCCCCCTTTAATGTATTCGTATAGATAGATTGCTGCGACTGTTGATGGCTTTCAATGCCCAGGGGGGAAAAAAAATACCAGACATCAACCAAGATCATAAGAACATTCGAAAAAAATTTATGAAATTCTGAACTCATGGAAGAAAACCTCGCAATATTCTAAAAGCAACTCTGGAGGGGTAAGGAAAATAAGTATAAGGCGCAGAGAACGGTGTATAAGGCTCAAAAAAATAAGTAAGAAGGAAATCAAATAAAACCAAAGCAGAAAACGAAGAATAAATATACAGGAACAAAAGGGGGGGGGAAATAAGTATAAGGCTCAGATTAGTACGGAGTATATCAGCAACGCACAAATGGTTGAGTACACTGTACGCCATCCAGGTAATGCACGGTCGTCAGGTACGCACAAAGTAGCTGCATACACTGTAGCCCTGCCAGATAATGCACGACCGCGGGATACGCGCAAAATAGTTGCATACAGTGTAGGCCATCGAGATAATGGACACCCGTCGGGTACGCGCAAAACGGTTGCATACAGTGTAGACCATCCAGATAATGCACGGGCAATATTCCAGTACGAACGAAGAAGGAGATGTATCCCTCTTTGCAGGCCAATTAGTAGACCATTTCTTATTCTTTTTTTTTTTTTGCAAATGCATCATCACCGCCTTGGAAAAAAAAAAAAAAAGAAGAAGGATGAGAGGGGATTGCATGGCCAAAGAAACCATCCATGCCTAATTCAAGGGAAGTGAACTTTGCTTCCCCGGTTCTGGCAAAGCCCAGTCAGCTTCATGATTACAATATCAAGCATAGCAATGTAGATCATTAAATCATTCAAGTATAAACACGGAACAAAATAAGTAAGCAAATGTAGGGAAGGCCAAACTGCAGCAAACCAAAGGAAATAAAGGAAGATGAGTCAAGCAATAGAGAGATCCATCTGTCCTTACATGAGATTGGAGTGTTCCCACCTGAGAAGAAGGGAAGACATAAGCAACAATAGTCAGGAAAATTAGAGAGAGCGAGAACAATAGTACAACTGGGAGAACTTTATACATACAGATACAGATATACATATATACATAGCTATTAAACACGTTGGTGGGGGAAGTACAGTGGGCCATATACACGACTTTATACAGATCATAGTACGTTCGAAGAGCAAAACGATGGAATGTGAGCTGGGCCATGCCGGCAGCCATTAGACAGAGCGCAGTTAAAGATAAGCAGTACCATGAACCTCTTTAAAAAAAGTGAACAAAAGGAAAGTGGAAAAAAAAGAGTTAGCCAGCCAAAAAGGAGGTAGACTGCATAGCAAAACTACTCGGACACATGAGAAGGACCCTGGGCAGCACACGCTTGAGGAGTGTCAGTAACCAGAGCAGATCCAGTAATTATCTCATACACCTTCGCAAAACTTTCATGTATCTCAAAACGCTCAGCTAAGAAACGATCTCTTTCTTCGGTAGCTTTGTTATAACAGTTCTTCAGCATCTTGTAGTCCCACTTGAGAGTAGTATGCTGCGAGGAAAGTGTGCTATATTGTTCGGAGAGATGATCGTACAAATTTTTGTAAAACTTAGCATCGTCGAAATTTGCATCCTGAATAGTGAAGCCAAGTTCACTGCGAAGAGTACTAACACATTTGCGTGCTGCCTCTTCTTCAGATGGTCCAGCAGCACAGGCAGGCGAACCCCATGAACGGATGGTCTCGACAACGGAGTCGTTCCTCTCGATCTCCACATCGACATAAGCGATAAGACGCGCAGACGTGTCAACAGTCAGCCCGTACTTTGGCGCGGGGATACCCAGTTTTTCGACTACAAGTGATAGCAAATCCTTAAAAGAGATGGTGACGATATCCATGCCTGCACCAGCAGTATTGAGAATCCCAGGGAAGTATTGAGAATCCCAGGCAAGCATAGAGAGAGCAAAATCTATATATATATATATATATATCTATACCAATATAGCATCAATATATACCAATACATTAAAGGGGGAAGGCTAAACGGAATGGAAGGAAATCAAATTTTAGCAAGCACAGTTTCCTAATTAACCATGTCAAAAACCTAGGAGGAACTGTATAAATCAGAGAAATATAAAGAACTGAGAGAGAAAGAAAGGAATCACCTTCAAATTACCTTCAATTTAGATGCAAATATTCCACGTTTGCAAGATTCAATATAAATCAGAGAAATAAAGAACCGAAACACCTTCAAAATTAGATGCAAATATTCCACGTTTGCAAGATTCAATAAGAAGATGCAATATTGTTTTTAGATGTAAACCACGGTTGCAAGATCCAACCGACCAGCCAGACAGTATATATATACCCGGATAAAGTGGATAAAGTAAGGGAGAGAAGGGGGGAGAGAGAGGGAGAGGGCATTCCGCAGCGGCAACTCCTTGGTCTCAGCAGTCCCCATACCGCGGAGTGGGTGGGAGGGAGCGGGTGGGAAGCAGGTGCGAAACCCCCTTAGAGCAGAGAGGGAGCGGGCATCCCGCGGCGGCAAGTTCCCTGTCGAATCGCCATGCCGCGGAGCGGGTGGGATAGAGGGAGCTGGTGAGATAGAGGGAGCTGAAGAGCACCCAAGCAAAGCGTGAGAGCAGAGAAGGAAAGCTGAGTTGTCTACTCAAGCATACGGAAAAACAGGCGCGACGGAACGTCTCAGGCGAGAGGGAGCGGTCATCCCGCGGCGGCAACTCCGCGGTCTCAGGAGCCGCCATGCCGCGGAGTGGGTGGGAGGCGAGATAGAGGGAGGGAGGCGAGATAGAGGGAGCTGGTGAGATAGAGGGAGCTGGTGAGGCGAGATAGAGGGAGGTGGTGAGATAGAGGCAGCTGAAGAGCAGTAAAGCAAAGCGTGAGAGCAAGATAGAGGGAGCTGGTGAGATAGAGGCAGCGTGAGAGCAGAGGAAGAAAAGGTGAGTTGTCTACTCACCTTTAATGTATTGGTATAGACAAGCGTACGGGAAGCAGCCGCGATGGAACTACTCGGCGCCAGACGCGGGGAGGCCGTTTAGGCTTCCCCCTTTAATGTATTGGTATAGATAACAAATTTTAATATACCTCTAAAATTAAACTTATTAAAAATAATCAAATTAATCCGACTCAAAATAATATATATATATATATATATATATATATATATATATATATATATATATATATATATATATATATATATATATATATATATATATATATATATATATATATATATATATAATTTTTTGAAAATAATCTAAAAATGCAAAAATAAACGTCTAAACAATTGAATTTGGGCACCAAACTCGGCCCGAACAATTTTGCCTTTTGATGCATAGATCTCAAAAAGTATTTTTCGAATTGAGATTGCATGGTAAAAGTAAACACTCGAGCGAAAAGTAATGACCGTTTAAATATTTTTAATGTAAAAGTTACTGAACTCAATAAAATTTTTGGCCCAACTTACTTGAGTCACTATTTTTCGAAAATTCTAACGCTAAATCAACTGCAGTACGTTGTCTGCAAACTTAAACATTGTGAGTCAGTGGATTAGACCGTTATACTTAAATTAGTCCTAATTTATAATTTGCATTGCAAATTCTTGTAACTACTACTAATTCTTGTCATTTTCTCCCTAAGATCTTGAGTATGGCCATTATTAGTGAAAAAAGCAAGAAAAAGTGGTGACACAAAGAAAAATATATTTCTCTTATTAGAGACTTATTTTTTTAGCTCTTATTAAAAATATATTGTTACAATAGAACTCAGGAGAAAAATTTGTAGTAGTATAATTGTGTGATGCAACAAAATGTCAAAAGAGTTGTGGAAAAAGTTTTCGACTTTTTTATTTATCGCCGTTATTTTTATAAAATTATTATTTTATCCTCTCAAATATTTTTTTTTATTTATCCTTTAACTAAGAATAATAAAAATATTTTTATTTTTTATTTTTTCAAATATACTATTATACTGTTATCAATTTTCCTTATTTGTCTTCAAGTTAGAAGCAAAATAGATATTTTAAATTTTTTTATTTGGTAAAAATTTAACCTGTATTTAATCTGAAATTATTTAAGGAGTACTAATTATTTTTGAATAAGGAAAAAAGTATTATTGAGGGAGATAAATAATTATTCCTAAAATTATTATTCTTGATTTACAAAAGCAATGTTTTTTTTTATTATTTTTTTTATTGCTAACTTGTTCATGTTCTTCGTTTTAACTGGTCAAAGTCCTTGGACAAAACTAAGAAATAGGGGCATTTACATTTTTTTTAAAATATATATTTGTTACTATATTGTTCACTCCTTGGTCACTTTTATTTGGATGTAAGTTATCATAATTAAAATGCCAAACAATATGGACAAGGGAATGTAGTTACAAAAAATTATTAATCCCAAAAATTTTAGTTATTAGAAATATATAATTAATTTTAAATTATAAACACAGTATTTATGAATCTCGATCGGACTTAATTCACTTGAACGTTAAATTTATTATTGGGTCATTTACCGTTAGATTTATTATGGACTGTAGCCCCACTCAATTTATTAGTCTTTTGGACATATTGTCATAAAACAGAAAGCCAACACCCTTCATTAATACAAAAAATTTATTAATAATATAAAATTCCTCCATGAACTAGGCTAAAATATTATTAATAGTACAAAATTATTAATATTATTAAATTTTTAATTCTTAAATAGATAATAATGATCATATTTAAGATGTAATGAATAATTAATAGAATAATTTGATGAAAATAATTAAAATAATAAATTTAACCACGAAAAATTTGATAGCACAAGTATTATGTAAAGAAAATGATTAAGTGGAAGAGAGTAAACTCAAATTAGAGTTATTGACATTAGTCGAACTTCACATAAAAAAATGATAGTATGTACAAGATTTAATATACATCATGAATCTGTTAAGAAAGGAAAAATAATACAAAATATTATTGCCTTCCTTGTGCGGTTACTAAATCCATTATTGCCTTCTATATGCTACCATTGAATCCATGCTGAATTGGCAAGATAATCTTGGTTCAAAATAGCAAGTAAATTGTCAGTCAAATCTTCATGATTCTCTCCATCAAATCTCCAATCAAGAATATATAAATTTTATTTTCTAATACTCCCCCTCAAGCTGGTGTGTGAAGGGACGTAATACCCAGCTTGCGGGTCAAATATTGAAACCTTTCTCTTCCAAGTGCCTTGGTAAAAATATCCGCTAGCTGATTAGTTGTTGATATATATGTCGTAGCAATGATCCCAGAATGTATTTTCTCACGTATGAGGTGACAATCTAACTCAATGTGCTTCGTCCGTTCATGAAATACTGGATTTGAAGCAATATGAAGCGCAGCTTGATTATCACAATGGAGCAACATCGGCTGATGATGAAAAACACCAAGATCGTTAAGTAAATAATTAAGCCATGTTAACTCACAAGTAGTTGTGGCCATGGCGCGATATTCGGCCTCCGCTGATGAACGAGATACAACACTTTGTTTCTTGGTGCGCCATGAAATGGGACTTGATCAAAGAAAAGTGATGTAACCAGTAGTTGATCGCCGAGTCGTAGGACAACTTGCCTAATCTGAGTCACAATATGCTCTTAACAATAATGGTGTAGAGCTAGAAAAGAGTATTCCATGTCCAGGTGAGCTCTTCAAATAACGAAGAACTCGATATGCAGCTGCCATGTGTGTACTCCGAGGCTTTTGCATAAATTGGCTAAGTATATTGACTGAATAGGTTATGTCGGGCCACGTTATTGTGAGATAAATTAAGCGTCCAACGAGTCACCTATACATACTAGGGTCATCCAAAGAATCTCCATCGTCAGGTGTTAAATGAAGGTTTTGCTCC
This sequence comes from Tillandsia leiboldiana, assembly GCA_029204045.2. NCBI lineage: Eukaryota > Viridiplantae > Streptophyta > Magnoliopsida > Poales > Bromeliaceae > Tillandsia > Tillandsia leiboldiana. The sequence goes on from CM055083.1 coordinate 7,725,782, forward strand.
ATTGGAAAAGAACAGCCCTTGGCACCAATCATGCCGGTTTCAATAAGTATATCCAAAATATATTTCCGTTGGCTTAGAAAAATGCCTTCGGAGGAGCGAGCGACTTCTATTCCCAAAAAATATTTAAGACGCCCCAAATTTTTTATATGGAAAAGCGTGTTCAAATATTTCTTTAGCCAAGTTATGGAAGGTGTGTCATTACCGGTCACAATCACATCATCGACATATACAAGAACGGCACTAAAATTTTTGCGACAAGATTTTGTGAAAAGTGAGTAATCGGCGACGGATTGTTTGTATCCGGCTAATCGAAGAGCATTAGAAAACTTTTCAAACCAATTTCGAGATGCTTGTTTTAGACCGTATAAAGACTTGCGCAAACGGCAAACAAAGTTATCACCTTTTTTGTTAATGCCTGGTGGGGGAACCATATAAACTTCTTCGTGTAGGTCTCCATGCAAAAAAGCATTATTTACATCAAGTTGGTGTAGTTCCCATCCACGAGCAGCAGCAACGGCAAGAAGACAACGCACAGTTACGAGCTTGGCGACGGGAGCAAAGGTCTCATGATAATCAAGACCCTCCATTTGTGTATAACCTTTAGCCACCAAACGAGCTTTATATCGCTCGATGCTGCCATCTGAATTGTATTTAATTTTGAATACCCATTTGCAACCAATGGGACGCTTTCCAGGTGGTAACGGTTCCAAAGTCCATGTATTATTGAGTTTGAGTGCATCAAGCTCTTTTTTCATTGCCTCTCTCCATTTTGGGTCTTTAACAGCTTGGGAATAGGAAGTTGGTTCTACATGAGAGAAAATGCTAGACAAAAAGGCACGATGAGAGGGTGAGAAGTTTCCATAGGAAATAACAGAGAATAAAGATTGAGGTTTACCTGACAAAGCGGCCGTTGAATGTGTCAATGATGTTTGGGATGGATTGGAATCAACATTAGTGCAAACATAATCATCTAATCTAGTAGGTCGTCGAGTAACGCGTGAGGATCGTCGGGGTGCATCGTCAACATGAGTGGTGGATGGATGTTCTATATCAGTGTTGGAATTCATGATGTCTTCAGTTGGTGATGAAATTGTGGGTGATAATATAGGATCATCATAATTGGCATCAGTGGTAATGGAGGTAGGAAGGTTAACAATCTCGTTTTGATTATTAGAATGGAAGGGAAAATCATCTTCACGAAAAGTCACATCACGACTAATAAAAATTTTACCACTTTCGATCTCATAAACACGATAACCTTTTTGTCCCATAGGATAGCCAACAAAAACGCAACGCTTCGCTCGAGGATCAAACTTATGTTTGTGAGGATCAACATTTCGTGCATAACATAAACACCCAAAAACACGCAAATGATCATAATTAGGTTTAGAACCAAAAAGAATTTCGTGGGGTGATTTACCATCAAGGATGGGTGTAGGGATCTTATTTATTAAATAGGTGGCAGTAAGTACACATTCTCCCTAAAAATTAATAGGAAGATTTGCTTGAAAACGTAATGCACGTGCAACCTCTAGAAGATGACGATGTTTACGCTCGACGATCCCGTTTTGCTGAGGGGTATGAACGCAGGACCTTTGATGAATTATGCCATACTCTTGAAACAACAATTGCATAGATTGAGACAGAAATTCTGATCCATTATCAGTCCTTATTTGTTTGACATGACAACCAAATTGAGTGTGCACCAAATTAATAAAAGCGCGCAAAAATTTGTATACTTCAGATTTATATCGCATGAGATAAATCCAAGTACAACGGGAATAGTCATCAACTATGCTCAAAAAATAATGTGCACCAGAATGAGATGGGGTAGAGTACCCCCCAAATATCACAATGGATCAAGTTGAAAACAGAACAACTTTTACTCAAACTAGATTGAAAAGGCAAACGAGTTTGTTTAGCAAGAGTGCATGCTTTACAAAATTCAAGAGAACAAGGATGATCATGAAAAAGAGAAGGAGAAAGACCAGCAAGCCTGTGTTTCGAAGGATGGCCGAGTCTCCTATGCCAAAGATGACTCGGTTTATTTGAGACGGTAGCAACGACAGGTGGTCGAACAAAATGGTATAATCCATCCCGCACTTCACCGACTCCAATCAACTTCCTCGTTGTCAGGTCCTGGAATACACAAAAGGTTGGGAAAAAAATTACATCGCAATTCATAGAATTAGTGAGTTTGCTAACGGAGAGAAGATTGAAATTAAAGGACGGAGCACACATGACGTTATTCAAATATAAATTTGGAGAAATACAAGTGTTACCAATGTGAGTGATGGAATTGCTCGACCCATTTGGTAAGAAAACTGGCTTAGTATTCGTAGAAGAAACAACCCCAGTCAACGAGGAAGAATCAAAAGTAAAGTGATCGGAAGCTCCGGAGTCAATAATCCATGAAGAGGAATATTTATTTTTTTGGATTTGAGGAGAAATTTTACCGACAAAATTAGCTGAAGGATTTGGTACATCAATATTCAGAAGTGACAGCAACTGTTGATATTGTTGACTGGTGAGAGGAGGTAGTGGACTTTCACCATGTGTTTGGAGATTACCACCTAAACTAGATGACCCAACAAATTGCTGACCATTATTGTTGTTGTTGTCGGTGTTGAAATGCCTCGAGCGTTGTTGTTGATGTCCAGATGCTCCCCCTTTCCCTTGTAATCGATGTCCAACAGGATAACCAATAATCTCATAGCACCGAGATTTGGTATGCCCAGATTTGCCGCAATGGTCACAAATAAAACGTGGCTTCATCTTTGAAGAATTTTCAGATTTAGTTGGATGAGCATCATTGAAGCGGTTAGATGAACCGCCCTTAGCAATAAGAGCGGTCAGTTCCGATGGATTTGAGTGAGATATTTTGAGACCAATGTGTTTTTCTTCTTGTTGGATAAGAGAATACACCTTCGCAAGACTTGGTAGAGGATCCATCGCGATGATTTGAGTGCGTATAGTCTCAAACGCCTCATTCAATCCCATAAGGAATTGATAAATATGTTCGGTTTGCCGCTCTCGTTGAATCTCCTTCAATGCTCCACAGTTGCATACTGGGACTGTAGAGTAGGAATTGAGTTCATCCCAAGCTTGCTTTAATTTAGAAAAATAAGTGGCAACTGTGAGTTGCTCCTGGCGGGTATTGGTGATGGTGCACCTAATTTCGTAGATGCGAGGATCATTTCCTTGTGAAAATCGTTCTTCAAGTTCAGCCCAAAGTTCATGAGCTGTTTCGACGAACACCACACTTTCTCGGAGATCTTTGCTTAATGCATTAATCAACCAAGAGAATACCATATGATTGCATCGTTCCCATGCTTGAACGAGATCAATCGGAGACGTTGGCTTTGCTAAAGTCCCATCCACAAAGGAGAGCTTGTTCTTTGCACCCAAGGCTACAGTCATGGATCGTTTCCACGTCCCGTAGTTATCTCCCAAAAGAGGTTGAGCTACAAGCATAGCTCCTGAATTGTCGGATGGGTGAATATAATATGGTGAATAAACATCGATGCTAGAAGTAGACCTATTAGCATTTTCTTTCGCCATTAAAAAAAAATAACAGGTAGAGAACTTTCAATTCTCTGATACCATGTAAAGAAAATGATTAAGTGGAAGAGAGTAAACTCAAATTGGAGTTATTGATATTAGTCGAACTTCACATAAAAAAATGATAGTATGTACAAGATTTAATATACATCATGAATCTGTTAAGAAAGGAAAAATAATACAAAATATTATTGCCTTCCTTGTGCGGTTACTAAATCCATTATTGCCTTCTATATGCTACCATTGAATCCATGCTGAATTGGAAGATAATTTTGGTTCAAAATAGCAAGTAAATTGTCAGTCAAATCTTCATGATTCTCTCCATCAAATCTCCAATCAAGAATATAAAAATTTTATTTTCTAATATATTAGGTGGTATGACCTAGTATTATTATATATACTTGTTATTAATGTTTTTATTATTTTTTTCTCGGAAAAGGTGAAGTTATTTTTGACAGTAAATATTTAATTTTATTATTTAATTCATCATAAATTAAATTTTGCTATAATTTAACTTTTTTTTAAAATCAATTATTAAAAAATCAGCCTTTCGATTTCGTTGGGGTGTGACTTGGTTGGATTGTTTTCGTGAGTACTTTTAAAAAGATATTTATTTATGTGGACAACAAAAACACGCCATCAGAATTTAAACAAAAATTTTAATTATAAACTCCTCACCCATGGCCATCGTCGTCCTCCTCCTCCTCCTCCTCTCCATCGTCGTCTTCTTCTTCCTCCTCCGCCCCAGGAGAGGTGGCGCAGGGCCCCGCGCCCTGCCCGTGGTCGGGCACCTCCACCTGCTCGGGCCGCTGCCCCACCGAGCCCTCGCCGAGCTCGCGGCGCGGCACGGCGGGGCGAAGCTGCTCCGCCTCCGCCTCGGCTCCGTGCCCTGCGCCGCCGCATCCTCCGCCGCCGCCGCCGCCGCGCTCCTCCGTGGCGCCAATGAACCCTGCGTCTCCGACCGCCCGGTCGGAGCCGCCGTGCGCCGCCTCACCTACGGCGGCGCCGACTTCTCCTTCGCCCCCCTCGGCCCCTACTGGCGCTTCGCCAAGAAGCTCTGCGCCGAGCGCCTCCTCGGCGCCCCCACCCTCGCCCGCCTCCGCCGCGTCCGCGCCGAGGAGGTCGAGGCCATGCTCGCTGCCGTTCGACGAAATGCCAAGGAGACCGCCGCCGTCGACGTCGGCCGCGAGCTCATCAGGTAATTCGAGACGAGAGAGAGAGAAACGATTGTGTTACGTGCGTGCGGTGAGAAAAATACAATAACAACGTATTTTTCTGGTTCCTATCGAAAAATGAAAAAGCACCGAACAATTGGTGCTTATAAATTTTCTACCGTTAGATCTAATATTTTGATTAATTTTATCTCTTAGATCATACTATTCTACCAACTACCAACTAAACCTAAGGGGTCCATCATCATCCTAACCACATATTTCTATATCCAAGGATAAAAAATTTGTAAATAACTTGGTACTTTTACAAGTATAGAAGCTCAATTCTATATATGAGTTTCGCTACTGTGCTTGTACAAGCACCAAGTAATTGGTGCTGGTAAGTTTTCTACTGTTAGATCTGACTCTTTGATTAATTTTACCCCTTAGATCATATTATTCTACCAACAACCCACTAAATCCAAGGAGCCCACCATCATTCTAACCGCAAATTTCTATATCCAAAGATAAAAAATTCATAAGCACAAATAACTTAATACTTTTACAAGTATATGAGCTCAATTATATATATATTATATATTTTGTAAGTCTCAATCCCATTTATTTAACTTTTTAAAATATTTAACTTTTTAAAATAAATTAGATATTTTTTAAAATTTTTAAAAATATATTAAATATTTTTTAAAAAAATTTATGAAATAATTTGTTAATGCGTCGAATCCTGAATATTTTTTAAATTGACGAAATTACTAAACTTTAAGCATAAAGAAAATAGAAATATATATTCTAACCATTGAGAAATGTATTATTATGTACATAAATAAATAAATAAAATATTTTTTCATCATTCGTATTTTTTCAGGGGCCGTAATGAATTTTTTAGGTCTTGTTTGGTATTAAAATTATTTGAGGATAAGGGGATATCCCCCTTATCTCCCAAATATATCAGTAATTACGAAAATATTTTGTTCTAGTACAATTCAACCTCTTTCTAATTTTTTTTTTTTCCTTGGATACCCTCCCACGTCTCCCGAGGCATCATCCCTCATCTCATTATTACATAATAAAGCTCGAGAGCAAAAAGGCCATTTAAACCAACTAATTCTCTTTATTCTTTTTATTTCTTATTATCATACCAAACACAAAATCTCTTATTCCTGGAATCATACCAAACGTTTTTTTCCACTAGTTCCGTATTTTATATTTTTTCTTGGAATAACTAGTTCTGTCTTATTCCGTTACCAAACGAGATCTTAATAGTAATCCCAAACATAGGATTAGAGTTATAGTATAAAGAGGACTAACTCGCATTTAAACACATGATCACAGATTGACCAACAATGTGATATCAAGGATGATGATGGGTCGACGGTTGTCAGGTACCGACAGAGAGGCAGAGGATGTGAGAAAAGTGGTGGAGGAAGTTATGGAGCTCATGGGAAAATTCAACGTATCAGATTACATCGGATTCTGCAAGAATTGGGATTTGCAAGGTTTCAATAAAAGACTAGATGACGTGCACCGACAATTCGACACAATGGTGGAAAGGGTGATAAAGAAAAAGGAGGCGGCGAGGGCTAGGGTGAGAGAGAGGACGAAGGAGGAGAAGGAGAAAAAGAGTGGAGAAGAGGGGGAGGAGGATGTAGGAAAAGACTTGTTGGATATATTGCTTGACATATATGAAGATGAGGGGGCAGAAATGAGGCTTAGTAGGGAGAACATCAAGGCTTTTATTTTGGTAAACATGATTACAACACACTCCATTACATACATTTTGTGTCCAAAAGAAAACAAAAATAAAAACAACCTTTTAGTCTTAGCAAATGAGGTCTTAGATACTAAGGCTCCGTTTGGTAACGGGGATAAGGGGGTTAGGGATAAGGGGTAATCCCCTTATCCCCATTCTTATTCCCAAACACGATTTAAAGGGGTGGGAATAGCTAGCTAAACCCATCCCTTAGCGGGTTATTTTGGGATAACCCGCTAAGGGGTGGGAATAGCTAAACCCACCCTAGGGATTTTGGAATTGCAAAGGCACGGTGTCCGAAGTTATCACGTGGGGTTGCTTCCTCCACAAGCTTCCTTCTCTCTCTCCTCTCTCTCTCACGTCCAGGCACTTTTTTATTTTTTTTATTCTTTTTTTCTTCCTTTTGCATACACCCTTTTTAATTAGTTTTTTTATTTTTTTAATTAGAATTTTTAAATTTTAAATTTAAAATTTAAAAGATATTTAAATTTATAAAATTTAAAATTTAATTTTTTTTTATTTTATAAATTTCAATTTTTTAACTGTATTTTTTAATAAATCTAAAAATTTTATTTTATTTAATTTTTGTAAATTTTTAAATATTTAAATACTATTTAATATTTAAATATTTTTTATTTAAATTTTAAAATTTTAAATATTTAATATTTAATTTAAATAATTTTATTTTATTTTATTTTTGTAAATTTTTAAATATTTAATCTTTAATTTTTAAATATTTTTTAATTAATATTCAAATATTTTTTATTTAATTTTAAAAAATTTAAATATTTAATATTTAATTTAAAAAAATTTAAATATTTAATATTTAATATTTAATTTTTTAAAAAATTTAAATTTTTTAATGTTAATCTAAATTTATTATAAGGTTGATTAATACCATAAATTTTTTTATTTTTAAATTATATCATAGAGGGCAAAATAGTCCATATATATATTTATCCCCTCTCAATTCTTCTTATTCCTCTATATCCAACCAAACATAATTTTCTTTATCCCCGGTATAACTCTTATAACCAATCAAACGCAAATTTACATTAGTTCTTGCTTATTCCATAACTTATACCTATCCCCGGTATAACCAAAAATTTTTTATCCCCGAACCAAACGCAGTCTAAGGTATTATTTGCTAACACGTAGTTACACCGCACTGCAATTATAACTAGGAAAATGCTATGTGTACACCCCTTTCGGGGTGTACATCATACATCCCACCCATCTAAGGGTGGGGGTGTAATGATGGGTCACTTGATGTGACTCGTAAAAAATATCGCCACCATTAAAATGGTGGAGGTGTATGATGTACACCCCTTCGGGGTGTACATGTAGCATTGCTCTTATAACTATACGGAGATTCAAATATGGCATATGATTGGTGTATTCAAATCCAGCTGCTGCAGATAAATGTTATTTTTAATTGCATGTATTTCTAGTTGCATTGTAATTATAATAACATCCAATCAAAATGACACAGGACATCTTCGTGGCAGGCACCGACACATCAGCGATCACGATCGAGTGGGCCCTGGCGGAGCTGATCAACCACCCTGACATCCTACGAAAAGTCGTTGCGGAGATCGATTCAGTCGTCGGCAAGCGCAAGCTCGTCGATGAGTCCGACATCCCTAACCTCCCCTACCTCCATGCCATAGTCAAGGAGACCCTCCGTCTCCACCCGACGGGCCCTCTCATCATTCGTAAATCCTCCGCCGACTGCACGGTCGATGGGTACCATATCCCCGCAGGGACGACGATCTTTGTAAACGTGTGGGCCATCGGGAGGGATCCCGAACACTACAAGGACCCGTCGGAGTTTCGTCCGGAGAGATTTTTGCACGGCGGAGAGCACTATGGAGTGGATGTGAGGGGGCAACATTTTCATTTCATACCGTTCGGGACCGGGCGGAGGAGTTGTCCCGGGACTTCACTGGCAATGCTGCTGATGCAGGCGGTATTGGCGGCGATGTTGCAGTGTTTTGAGTGGAGAGTCGAAGGCGGCGGGCCAGTCGACATGGCGGAGGGCCGGGGGCTCACGCTCCCGCGGGCGAGCCCCTTGGTGTGCACTCCGGTGGTACGATTGGATCCATTTCCGCTGCCATAGGGATAAATTTCAAGTGCAGTTTTAAAAAGTTTATTGTTTGTTGTGTGAAATTGTTGTACTTCAAATGCTTAAGTTATTTGAACCTTCCGAAATTTGACTTCAGAATCTTTATATAAAATAATTATTATATTTTAAAAACTTAAGTTATTAAAAAATAATATTTTTAATATTTCAACATGTTGTGCTGAAACATTATCTTATCCTAATTATTGGGGCGTCCCAAGGGTCACCCATTCTAGAGTAGTATCTTATCCTAATTATTGGGGCGTCCCAGGGGTCACCCATTCTAGAACTACTCTAGCTCTAACACGCTTAATTCTCTTAACCTCTTGGGTATTGTTACCACCCAAAATGCTATAGCCGGGTTAAGAGATTTAGTCATATTATATTATTTATATATAGGACTAATCCAAATTCCGAAGGTGTCACATTCCTCCCCCTTTAAGCCCTGACGTCCACGTCAGACTCAAGCACACTCACAAGTACCAGGCGATGTGAGACTCGTCTCGCTAGTCTTAGTCGACCTTATGGCGAGCTGCACTCCGCCCACAACGGTCATTAGCCGGGGAGTTGCGCTCTATCCGCTATATAACCCTGACTCAGCCGAGACTCATCTCACATTTCCGGCTGGTGATTGGCTCTGATACCAACTGTGACGCCCCAACTTCCCAGGGGGTCACCCATCCTAGAACTACTCTAGCTCTAGCATGCTTAACTCTCTTAATCTCTTGGGTATTGCTACCACCCAAAATGCTGTAGTCGGGTTAAGAAATTTAGTCATATTATATTATTTATATATAAAACTAATCCAAATTCCGGAGGTGTCACATAGGAGGTATCCGACCTTATTGTAGCTCATTTATAAAAAAATTTTACTCTGCAGAATAATTCGAAACTCTAAAATAAAATTTTTAATTTTTGGATGTTAAAGTCATCTTTCTCATTTTACTACAACTCAAAATAGGAGCAACTATGTCACTATAAAATAGAAGCATCTAGAAGAAAATTATTATTATTATTATTATTTTTTTAATGGAGCACAAAAGTATCTTTATACCATAATCAGAATATATTTACAAAAATAAATATAATATTTTTTTATCATATTTTTTATTGTATTTTTTTCTATAATTATAAATACCGCTTAAGATGTGTTTGTTTCACCAAAAAGTATAAAATAGTGAAGTAATTTTCGACAATAATATTTATTTCTTTTGTATAGTTCACCATAGTTTTACATTTGATCGGAAAAAATAATATAATTAATTTCAGCCCAGTCAAAATCAATTACAGAAAAAAAAAAAAAAAAAGTGAACAAAAATTAATAATAATTAATTCATTAATTCATTTGTCACATCTAGCGCTTTTGCGCTATTCACTTTGTGATAGTAAAATTGAAAAAAAATTAATTCTACCAATATACAAATAAATAGTGAAAAAAAATAAATAATTTGTACATGACCTCTAATTCAGGTCCCTGTTTGTCATCAAGTCACATATAGAATGTCAGCAGATCTAAGGAGCGATTTTTAAAAATTCGAATTCGAATTCGAATTTGACTATCAAATTCGAAATCGAATCCAAATTTGAATTCGAAAATTTAAACCCGAAATAATTATTTTGTTTTCTTTTACAATATTTTAAAATTTATTATATTAAATTTAAATTTTTAAAATATAAATTTAAATATAATATTAAATATTTATATATATATATATTATATAACATAAAATTAATTCGGGTTCGGATCAGGTTCGGATTCAGGTCGGATACAATCAAAATTCATATTCAAATTTAAATTCGTGGGTTTTTATTTTTGTTGCCATGTGGTGTGTTCACATTGGCCGGTTCTATTTTTGACTCAATCCATATGATATTTAGATTATGATTTATCCTTTTGTGTTAAGGATAAGATCGGAATTTATCCTTATATATTAAGGATAAGGATAGAATTTATTCTAAGATAAGGATATGTTTCTTATTGGTTAAGAAACATATCTTAATCTATATCCTAACCGATATTCTCTTATCTTTACGTGAGAAAGAGAATATCGTGAGAAAGAGAATATCCTAAAAAATCCTAATAATCTATAAATAGAATCCCTTCCCTCATACGTTGATAGATAATATACGATATACGATATACAAGAAGAAATAGAGATTTCTTACGTTGATAGATAATATACGATATACGATACAAGAAGAAATAGAGATTTCTTCTTCTTCATTCGGGTTTCCACCTTCATAGAATAGTAGACTCTGGTAGCTCTCTTCGCATTCGATCCGATCCTGGTTCGCATCCGATCCGATCCTGGTTCATCTTCATAGAAGAGGACTCCGGTAGCCCTCAATCCGCTGGTTCATCTTCATAGAAGAGGACTCCTGTAGCCCTCAATCCGCAACTAGGAGATTCGATCCGATACTGGTTCACCTTCATAGAAGAGGACTTTGGTAGCCCTCAATCCGCAACTAGGAGATTCGTGGAGAGTCAAGAATTGTCTTCAAGAATTACTAAGACAAGGACGATTCAAGAAGACTAGTAAAACAAGCTACCCGATTCGACTTTTTGGTTCCTGAATACGTTGGCTATCCAGTTTGTAAATTTTCGCTGTCCTTTTACGAATAAAAATGGATCAAAAAAAAAAAAAATTCCACCTACTGCTTTATTTTCTTTGGTAGATTAGCCTCATTTTGGAACGGATCAAAACGGGAGCTTCACCGACCCGATCCATTTGCATTTCTAGTCACACATCCCAGTCCTTTTCTTATCGTTTTTAAGAAAATTGCAAATTAATGTGATAAAAAGGGATTGCACGTTACTTCGGCCCTTATCTTAATCCCGTGTTCGTACATCACAGCAAACAGCGAACTCGTGGATGCGTGTCCTTCATCTTTCCCTTATCCGGTCCCACCACGCACACCGATTTCATCCCACTTTATTCGCCCGTTCGGATAAATTGCATGAGTAATCCCTGAACTATCCACATATTGCAATTTGGGTTCTTTACTTTGCTCTTAAATCTTCTAATTCTAAAGTTTTGCAACTTAGTCTCTAACTATAAAAAAAAGGGACTCATTTGCTAATCCTCCAGAGTACAAAATTTTCAAAATAAATATTTTTTTTAAAAATAAACTCAGCTAAAAGTGTAAAGCAATTAGAAACCGAATTTAAAACTTTAAATTGCAAAATTGTAGAAAGTGACGGGAAAACAATATGAGAATAGTACGGGGGCTACCATGCAAATTCCCAATCACGAGCTGTTTGATTTCGACGGTCCAGCGTCCTTCTCTCGCTCGCTGATTTAGAAATTTATTTATTTTTAATTATTTTTATTTTTATTTTTATTTTTTAATTATAAATCGGATCCTTCGCCTCTACTACTCGTCTCTCCATTTTCCACCCTCTTTATCCACTCCCTGTACGCGGCTACACCCCCATTTTCCGCGGATTTTGCTACATTTTCGCTCGATTTTTGCAGTAAAGCTCGGATTTTTCTGCGATTTTAGGCCATTTCCCAAGTGGGGTTTTGATAGGAGGATCCAAGGTCGCGATTTGGTGGAGAATTTGGCGCTCCATTTGGTATCGTATTGTATTGTGTAACCTCTTTGTGTGCTTTTTTTTTGTTTTTTTTTGTTTTTTTTGTAATGTGGATGCCATGTTTGTTATGGATTTTCTCAGATCTGGGCTTAATTTGGTGGGGATTTGGATGATTTTGTCAGATTTTTGGTTAATCCGTGGAGCTTTGTGGTGATTTGTTGTGAAACTGTGGTCGAAATCCCAGTGTTTAATTTATTTGTTTGTGAAATTGTGATATGCATTGGTTATTGTTTGCATGATACCTGCATTGTGCCAAAAAATCATTGTTTCTTAATTGTGAAGTAGATGGATTAGATTCTGGATACTGCCCAAGATGATTCAAGTTTCATTTTCAGATCTTGTAACTGTGTTACAACATAGGTGAAATTTCACTCTTGATTCAAATGTACTACCTTAGTGTGCCACCCCACTAGTCCCTCCCAAATCGGATAAAAATGAGATTGTGATTGAATATATAAAAGATCATGAACACTAATAATAATAATAATAATAATAACTGGGCCGGTGGTTTTGCGTCCAACGAGGATATCTGTGATCTGGTTTGGATGTCAGACCTAAACGGGAGAAGTCTGCAACATCTTAATAGTCCCACAAGTTATAATAACAATAGGCCTAAATGGATTGTGATTGAATATATAAAAGACCATGGACATTAGATTTAACCATTTTGGACTGATGGTTTGAGTCCAACAAGTTATTATTGCTAGCTGGTTTGGCCGTTACACTTAGATTTGCATCTTCCTAATTTAGATTTGTTGTTTCTAATGTGTTTTACAGGACGAATTTGTGATCCTTTATGTTCTTGCTTAATCAGGATGAAAAATTTCATCAAATTTCGATATGCAGGTTACTTAGTCACTACTTCGAGAATTCGATTGCTGTTAGGATTTAGAATTATAATTGCCTCTCGTGAGGGATGGTATCGATAAATCTCGGCGTGCTTCACTATGTGTTGGACCACATATACGGGACTTTTCTTCACAGGACCAAATTGGGCACGCCGTTTTTCTCAAAGGGTTGGGGAGGGAGCAAGCTCGACTTGTTGGAGAGGATGGTGAAGCCGCTTTTCCCGGAAGCTGAAACGCAGAATTGGCCGCCCAGCATTGTTAAGCCGATGTGGAGAACGGTGTGGGAGACGAAGACTGCCTGTTTGAGAGAGAGCGTCTTCAGGACTCCGTGCGACGAGCAGCTGATCAATGCTTTGCCTCCCGAGAGTCACAACGCGAGGGTGGCTCTGCTCGCACCTAAGTTCGTCCCGCCACAGAAGATGGCTTGTGTGGTTCACCTAGCAGGTAACTCGTGTTCTGTTAGAAAATTATTACCAAATCAGAAGTTTTGGGTTTGAAATGGGAGTCATCTAGTTCGCCGCTAATTTTGTCTATGCCTAGAAGCCCAAAGTCGAATCTCATGCTGAATTATTCTTTCGCAATTCGTCATTTTTGTTCTCCTCGAAGTACAATATCTTTCGTGATGTTATATTGGAAAATGTTATCGTCATTTTGTTGCGTGATAATATGAAAGACAGGAATCTACGATGCTATAGTATATTCAAAGAAGTGCTTTTTTGATTTGTTGCATATCATTGCACTATTTTCTTTTTTTCATGTTTTGTGAAGAAAATTCGTCTGACAAGTATTATGCCTTGTTGGCGAATGTGTTGATCCATATAAATCATTTTGTAACTAGTGCTTAGCATGATATGATGCATGCGAGAACATGAAATTGCCAATGGAGTCATATTTTTTATTCGTGCACTTCCTTTTCTCTTCTTTATAAGGGGAGAAAAATGGCCTAGGTCGAGTGTACTCGAAATGTTTTTGCTCACCTATGTTTGGTTCTTATAGTCAATTCCCTATAGCTATGAGGTGGAAATGTGTTTTTCATTTCATACGGGTATGACTAGTTTGTGTTATTTTATTTTTTAAAACGCATTTGTGTTTGAGTTAACCAAACAAATTAGATCTAGAAATTCTCGGTTCGTCACTTATTGCAATCTGGATTCAGAACCCACCACAAATCAGAACGCGCGATCCGGAATGCGGTTCAGAGGGGGGTTTGCGATCCCAGTAACTGTGTCGGCCATTGAGTTAAATAGTATGGATATCTGCAGGATGTCCTCGGAAATATATTTGGTATATAGGATATGGCTAGATTTCGATTTGCAAACTACTGCTTATGTTCTTCCCTTTTTATACTAGAAGCATTGAATAAATAAGTAAAATTCAATATTTAAAAAGAGTAAGAAAAATACAATCAAGTAGCAGAGTTATGGAAGAGGTCGACCAACTAAGTGAACTTAATAGGTTGCAACTTTCACAGCCAAAGAACAATGAATTTTTTACATAGGAAGAGAAGTTTCCTCTCCTATGACGTAATATAAATCACGGGATAAGAAATCTAAGAGGATGGACATTGCTAATTTGCTCATAATGTAAACTTACTCTCTCAACTTTGTTTGCATAGATGATGGTTTCGAATACCCTCCAGTTTGATGCTTAATCTGCTACTCCAGTAAGGATAATAATCTACTTTTAAGAAGAGTTTTGAATGCAACGGCGTAGTTTTGTGTCAATTGTTGAATGTATTGCTGATTTTGTGTTCTTTCTATTTTAATATTTCAGACATTTCAGATTTTATGTTTTGTTTCTTAGAAAAAATATCTTCTTTTATATTACAGGGACCGGCGATCACACATTTGAGCGGAGGCTGCGGCTTGGTGGTCCACTTTTGAAAGAAAATATAGCGACTATGGTCCTTGAGAGGTGAGATTTGCGACAGAAATTTTGGAGCTTTTGATGTGGGAGAAAGCTGAAATGAGCTTCCGGCCCCAAAAGCAGCAGAAGCTCCAATTGTGAAGTTTCTGCTTCTTTTGCGGCTTGAAGTTGTTGGAAGGTCTGTAATGACAACAGGCTGCTAGTGTTTCTTTGAACAGCTCTACTCAAACCACACTTTTACAGAAGCTCTAGCCATGCCTAAAAGGCGTTAACTAAAATATGCCCAAGGCACTTTCGTTTCAAAATTCGTAGGTTCTAACCTATTTTGAAATATGCTGCAGCCCATTTTATGGAAATAGACGGCCCAGTTTGCAGCGAGGAGCAAAGCTTCGATGTGTGAGTGACTTGCTACTTTTAGGAAGAGTCACTATTGACGAATCCCGCAGTCTTTTGCACTGGTTAGAGGCTGAGGCTGGCTATGGCAAGACTGGCATATGTGGGCTCAGCATGGGTAATAACAACATATTTATATTATCTAACATTGTGGATGAATTTGTGCTTGTTATTGTCAATAGAGCCTGCAAATGCCCCCTTTGTCATCTCATCTCAGCTCTTAAAACACTTAAAAACTAGGCCTTTTCTTTCCCTTCCCAAAGTTGGATCATTTTGTTTTCATTCTTTTTTTCCCTCAAGGTTACTGTTTTGAAGGGTTTTGTGACTAATTTTACCAAGAAAATCTTCTGTTTTTTCTCCTCATTTAATAGATGATATGACAAGGGCAATTTTTCAAGAAATTGAACCTTCGAGGGGTGGGGTACACACAAAAATTCGGATTCGACGTCCCAAAATAACTATTTACTTCGTGCATTGGCAATTAAAGTGCAAAAGATCATTTCTTGTTTCTTTCTGATGTGGTGATTCTTTTCTAGGGGGCGTACACGCTGCTATGGTCGGATCCTTGCACCCTACTCCGATCGCTACGCTGCCGTTTCTCGCTCCGCATTCCGCCGTCGTGGCCTTCTGCGAAGGAGTCTTTCAGTATTGCACTGCTTGGGATGCACTGAGGGAGGACGCAGCGCAGAAGGCCGGGATGACTCTCGAGCAAGTCAGAGAGCGGTTGCGGTCAGTGCTGTCGTTGACTGACGTCACTCAATTCCCAGTGCCCAAGAATCCTCAGGCCGTCATTTTTGTTTCGGCTACTGTAAGTTTCACTATCTCTTTCGTGCGTAGTTTATCCTAAACTTTCTCTCGCTTTTGCGACTTCTGAGGACAAATCTCTTTTTACTAGAGTGAAAATGTCCCTGTTTCTATGGGCATTGTGGTCCGTGCTAGGATATATTTTAGTCCAAAAATTTGCGAAAACAAGGTCAGAGAACCAAATTCTCAAAATAACAAAAGAGTTTGTTTTCTGTAAATTCAAATGGAAATGGCCTTATCAGAAAGAATCAAGTCTCTGCATTCCTGGCAATTTTAATTAAAAAATTAGTTTAGATTCTAAATCCAAAGTGTTCAGGAGAGGTAAATTTGATGAGTCTCGTACAAGAATTTAAGTGCCGTGGCACGGAATCATGCCACAAATATACTGGCACGGTACGGCACGGTGCATGCCGATCACAAAAATTACATGTGTGTCGACACATAATGACATGAAATATTTATTTTCTTTACCAATAAAATATTCTAATCGTTTATTATGTATTTTTATTAAATCTTTTGAACTTTATTGAGAAAATTACTTACTAATTTTAAAAAAAGAGAGTATTGAACTATACCATCGACACGGGGACTGTATCGTGTCGATATTTTGAGAACTTAAATTTTTGGTCCCAAAATTTACCACCAAAAACTTTTACACAAACATCAGTTCAATTTAGCAGATTTAGTTAGCTGATTAGAATCATCCATCTCATCCTTTCGCCTTTTTTTGAGTTTCATAATCGACAAATTTAGGAACTATTTACAGGGAAGAGAAAAAGTTTGGATGTTTGGAAATACCAATGGTTTGCGAAACAAAGCAGACAATCGAAGATCGTTTCGTATTTCATTTATTTTACTGCATACTTTTAGTCTGTCACTGTCTGCCGCAACATTCTTTCATCAGAAAACTGACAGAGTAGCTTGGATACATTATTCTCATTATTTTCATTCATTTATATTTGAATCAATATTCCCTTCACTTTAATTTCTTCAAAACAAAACATTACAAACTTTTCTGTTTACTTTGAATGACTCTATTATAAACTGATTGTGCAATCCTATATGTTTTTAGGACGACGGTTACATCCCGAAGCATTCGGTCTTGGAGCTCCAGCGAGCGTGGCCGGGCTCGGAAGTCCGGTGGGTCACTGGCGGCCATGTCTCGTCGTTCCTCCTCCACAACGACGCGTTCCGCAAGGCGATTGTCGACGCCCTAGACCGATTAGAGTGGAGGGAATCATCACTATAAGCACCATTTTTGCCCTATAGTGGCACACATAAACATTTGATTACTCTTTAATTTGTTGCGTACTGATGTGTTGAAACTGATGTGTTGAAACTGTACAATTGACGAAATTCTCGAGGAAGCTGGAGTTCGATAAGCTTGATTGATCAAACCGTAAATCGCTGATTAGAATCGAAAGCTGTAAATCGGGTTTGTGAAATCAAATTAATTGATAATAAATGATTTTGAATTATGATTCTTAAGTCATATTGTTGAACATTTCCATGTATTTATGATTTGAGAAAGAGAGAGAGAGGTTACTAAACCATTAGTACTGAATATTTTGTGCTATCAAGTTTGTCATTGTTAGATTTATTCTTTTGATTATTTTTATCTCTTAATCACTTACTAAATCCTAGAGTTCAGCATTATCTTAACCGCATATATTTTTTATCCAATAATCAAAATATTATCCTAACCGCATATTTTTTTTTTATCCAAGAATCAAAAATTTAATAGCAGCAATGATTTGATTTGGTGTTATTAATAGTATGAGTTAGAATACTATCAATAGCAAATGAACTCTATTGATTAAATTTTGATTTGGTGTTATTAATAGTATGAGTTAATTAAATTTTGATTAGAAAATTTTTTAAACTATTTAAAATAAAATTTATACTTTCGATCTTAATTACAAGACTCCTATTATCACTTTTTGAAAGATATTCATTTTCAAGCATTCATTTTTATGTTCACTCGATGGACAAAAAAAATATCGAAAAAATATATAATTTAATTACTAAATAGTTTAAGTGATTTAGATCATATTTAACGATACCAATAGTCGTTTTGAAAGCTCCATCATCGAACGTTTGCTACCGTAGTATTTCAGCCTAACTATATATAAATATATATATTAGCATTTTTAAGTGTTAGATATATTAAGAATAATAATATATGAATAAAGACATCAGTAGAGGCTTTAGAATATATTCCAATTTGGAAAGGTTTCTAAAGACATCAGCAGCAGCAGGGAATAAAGGCAATTATCCCTTTTGTTTTTTGAGCTTATTCAGCTTAAGTAGGCAAAAAACAAAGAGAGATGGAGAGAAACTCTACTTGAGTTGCCCACTGTTTTGTGCATAGTTGGTTAATTCGCGAATTATTCGCGAATTATTGAGAATCCGAATTAAACGTGTTGTTTCCGACTTTTTCCAAAAATTTGAAATAATTCGCGAATTTTTGAATCAAAAATATTATTCGCAAATTATTCACGAATTACGAATTTTTAGGTGAAAAATTCGTTCTTTTTCAAAGCATAGTTAGTTAATTCGTAAATTATTCGCGAATTATTCGCGAATTATTGAGAATCCGAATTAAAATTATTTGTCGGGAATAATTTAAAATTATATTTTTTTGTTTTAAATAAATATTTTATTTATTTCTAAATAAATTGATTAAATTATTTTTAAGAATTATAATTGTTTATACTAAATACTATAAATTTTTTAATTTTTTTTTTATTTAATAGCCGAATTTTTGATCCCGAATTTTTAATTAGTGAACGTATTATTTCCGTACAAATCACGTATCCGAATAATTGACGAGCCCATTTTTTAGCCGAATTTTTCAACGAATTTTAAAATTATGATACAAATTTTATCCGTATTATATCCGTACCGAATTTTTGCCAAATCCGAATTAACAAACTATGGTTTTGTGTACACAACAAAGTCTCTCTCTCTCTCTCTCTCTCTCTCTCTCTCTCTCTCACACACACAAAGTGAAATGAATACCTTTTAGTAACTCTTATTTCAGTAATAGAGTGTACAGATCATGATAGATATCCTGCTAAATACAATAAAAAGGATGATAACATTAATAGATTTAAATTTACTATGTGGTGTTATATTCAATAAAAATGATCTAATTCAGTATATGTATCTGTCATTACTAATTTTCAAATCTAATAAAAAATTGAATTATTCTCTATATTTCATCAGAGCATTGTCTTAGTCCCAAAGATAGCAAAAATAGCAATTCAAAGTGATCTTCATATTCCCAACCAAACACAGAAAAGATAATGAATGAAACATGGTAGTAGAGTTCTCTTTAAGAAAATTACCATGTGATATCACATTGCTGATTTTTAAGCAGTTATATTACCAATCCAATAGATATGTATCAATATCCTTCAAAAAAAAAAAAAAAAAAAAAAAAAAAAAAAAAAAAAACCAACTAAACTCTACCTAGTGAAAGTAGGGAACATATTCATCCTAAGGAAATCTCCAGAGGACATGGAAAGAGAAACAAATAACTGCAGAGAGTAAAGAATGTACAATTTTGAACTGAGCAATAACCCTTTTCCTGGGATTATTATTATTATTATCTAAGTGAGAGTTTACAAATCTTAAAGACATGGATGATTCCACTTAATAATCACCTTCAAAAATTAACCCAAATATTCCTTTTTCTCCACACCTCACCAGGAATTTCCTTCCCCTCAATAAAGCAACCTGGAAATCCAGCAGACAAGTCAGGAATCAATTCCTTCAATTCCCTTTTCCCCTTTTCATCAAATCCTCTAAAAAATAAATTAGTTCACAAAGCTCCCCCAGGAAGCCAAAGAGACAGAAGGCGAAGAGCAGCTCTTGTTCTTTTCTTCCTGCCGAGCTCTTCCGTGAATAACTGCTTTGCTTCGGAATACGGCTTCCGGGTTCTGACGATTCATTGTGGCTTCTAGGAAGCAAAAACAGACCAAAAAGAGATGGCAGAGGGAGCTTCTTGGTGGTGCCTCGGTGATGTTTTCGATTGATACTTCTGCCTTCATGGATAGAGACAAATCTTCTAAAAGCACTACGTACAAGATCTTCTCTATAGCTATCAACTTCAGGACTCAGCTTCATCTCAACAACCCAAGTTGCCCAACAAGTATAGTTGCAGAATATAGGAACTTAAATTCCCTGAAAAGGTGACAACTTCATTATTCCAATGTAGCTTTTGTTCTCTTCAGTTACATCAGAATAATACTTACCATCTCATCTTTCCGAACTGCTTCTGCATTTCCAGGTCCTTCTTCACTGAACAATAGAACTGCCGAATCGATCAGGGGATAGAGAAACCAAGATTGGCAATGAGCCACAACGACCTACACCACGAGGACTACCAGCTGAAGGACACGAACCCGCTGCTCGGCGAGCGATGGCCCACAGCGGGAGGCGGAACCCGGCAGGGCGCGGGAGGCAGTGGTTTCAGCGGGTGGCTGAGCAGCGACAAGCTGACGAGCACGTACGACCTCGTGGAGCAGATGCACTACCTCTACGTCCGCGTTGTGAAGGCGCGGGACCTCCCTCCCAATCCACTTACAGGAAGCTGCGACCCTTACGTTGAAGTCAAGCTCGGCAACTACAAGGGCACCACAAGGCACTTTGACAAGCGGACTAATCCTGAATGGAATCAGGTTTTCGCATTCTCCAAGGATCGGATCCAATCATCGACACTTGAGGTTTACGTGAAGGATAAGGAGATGGTGGGGAGAGACGACTACATGGGCAAGGTGGTGTTTGATTTAAATGAGGTGCCGACGCGTGTCCCACCTGACAGCCCGTTGGCCCCGCAGTGGTACCGACTGGAGGACCGGCGGGGGGAGGGGAAGGTGCGGGGGGAGGTCATGCTGGCAGTCTGGATCGGGACGCAGGTTGACGAGGCTTTCCCCGAGGCCTGGCACGCCGATGCGGCATCTGTCCACCCGGAAGGGGTGGCCAATATCCGCTCCAAGGTATATGTCTCCCCTAAGCTTTGGTACCTCCGAGTTAACGTCATTGAGGCCCAGGACGTGCAGCCTAATGTCCGGGGGCGGACGACAGAAGTTTTCGTGAAGGCACAAGTTGGAAACCAAGTGCTCAAGACGAAGACTTGTGTAGCGGCCACCCTCAACCCGCTGTGGAACGAGGATCTTATCTTTGTTGTCGCTGAGCCATTTGAGGAGCAACTTATTATTAGCGTCGAGGATAGGGTGAGCCCAAGGAAGGACGATGTGCTTGGCCGGGTAGCATTGCCATTAACCTTGTTCGAGAAGCGGCTTGACCACCGGCCGTTCGTCCACTCTCGGTGGTTCGACTTGGAGAAATTCGGGATCGGCGTGCTCGAAGGCGAGACAAGAAGGGAGCTTCGGTTCGCAAGCCGGGTCCACCTCCGTGTCTGCTTAGAAGGGGCCTACCACGTGATGGACGAGTCAACAATGTATATCAGCGACCAGCAGCCCACGGCCCGCCAGCTATGGAAGCCGCCGGTCGGAGTGCTGGAGGTGGGCATTTTGGGCGCAAAGGGGATGCTGCCGATGAAGATGCGGGATGGAATGGGGACCACCGACGCCTACTGCGTTGCAAAGTATGGGCAGAAGTGGATCCGAACCCGGACGATGGTCGGGTCCTTTAGCCCCCGCTGGAACGAGCAGTACATATGGGAGGTGGTCGACCCTTGTACTGTGATCACCATCGGGGTCTTCGACAACTGCCACCTGGGCAACGGGGGTAGCGGAGCTGTGAAAGATTCCAGAATTGGGAAAATCAGAATACGGCTCTCAACCCTAGAGACCGATAGAATCTACACACAGTCATACCCTCTCATCGTGCTCCAGCCTTCGGGAGTAAAGAAGATGGGTGAGCTCCAGCTTGCGGTGCGGTTCACATGCCTCTCTTTCACTAACATGATCTACCTCTATGGCCAGCCGCTCCTACCCAAGATGCACTACCTCTATTCTTTTACTGTAAACCAGCTCGACAGCCTCCGCTATCAAGCCATGAGCATTGTTGCGGCCCGGCTTGGCAGGGCTGAGCCGCCATTGAGAAAGGAGGTCGTCGAATACATGCTCGACGTGGAGTCGCACATGTGGAGCATGCGAAGGAGCAAGGCCAACTTCTTCCGGATCATGTCGCTGCTCTCCGGAACGATCGGCACGTTCAAGTGGTTCGGCGACGTTCAAAGATGGAAAAACCCGATAACGACCGTGTTGGTCCACGTGCTGCTTTTGATCCTCATCTGCTATCCGGAGCTGATATTGCCCACCATATGCCTGTATATGTGCTTGATAGGGTTGTGGAATTACAGATTCAGACCAAGGCAGCCGCCACATATGGATACAAAACTCTCATGGGCGGAGGCAGTGCACCTGGATGAGCTGGACGAAGAGTTTGATACTTTTCCTACTTCAAGACCGCAGGATATAGTTTTTATGCGGTATGACAGGCTGAGGAGTGTGGCAGGGAGGATACAGACAGTGGTGGGTGACATAGCGACGCAGGGGGAGAGGGTGCAGTCGCTGTTGAGCTGGCGGGACCCGAGAGCAACATGTCTGTTTGTATTTTTCTGTCTCTGTGCGGCGGTGGTGCTCTACGTGACTCCCTTCAAAATGGTGGCTCTAGTGGCAGGACTCTACATGCTCCGCCACCCTCGGTTTCGGAGTAAGCTACCATCGGTGCCGAGTAACTTCTTCCGACGTCTGCCATCGCGGACAGACAGCATGTTGTGATTTGATTTGTGGGCTTTCTTTCTTCTTGTTGCTTTTCACTTGTCTTCCTCCTTCGTTGTATTATGATGGGTGTTTTCATGTTTGATTGATTCCAGATTGCTTGTAACCATCTTGCTTATGTGATAATAAGAGCCAAGGAATAATACACTTCCGAGTTATTGGAAAAGAAGTTGGTAAATATAACAATGTTCTCTCTTTTCTTTCTTAAATTCGACTCGAAGTAGTAAAATGATCTCATCAAATGATTTTCAAGCTTCTGTGTCTCAATGAATTCTCCCATTCTTCAGTTTCAACTTCTTTTCCTTCGCGAAACACTTACCATCATCAAGTTTCTCAACACCGACACCCGAAATATCAAACTTAGTTGATGTTGCAATGGCATAAGCCTGATTCACTTGTCATATAGATAACCCATTGATCTTGAGAGGGCCTAAATCAGCAGAAACAGTAAGAAACTACATAAATTTTTTTAAAAATCATCACCTGGGATAGCTTTTATACTATCTACAACAACATACCAATGCGACAAATGGGTAACAAAAGTACGATTAAATGTAATTTTTCGTACATATCATGCACAAATACATCAAGACACTATCAGCCTTCCGTATCAGATAAGCACATGATTTATACTTGATGGATCCGTCTCATAGTACTTTTAGAAACCCAGTATCTCCCCAGTTATTTATGAATGTTTCAATAGTGAATAGACTATAACAATCTAGCCCACTAACACTAATAACTCGTTGGACCCAAACCACCAGCTCAAAACCCAATTGTTATTACTAATTTACTGGGCATCTGGTCCATATATTCTCAATCATATTCCCTTTTACATATGATCTGGGACTATTGGGGCATCACAGTTTCCCCCAAACGTCCTCACTTTCGACTGGCAAATCTGTTCTCATACCAAAATATAAACCAGCACACTAGCACTAATAACTTGTTGTGTTCAAACCACCAGCCTAAAATGCTTAAACCCACTTAATATTACTAGAGTCCCTGGTCCTTATATTCCCAATCATATTCCCTTTCACATCCGATGCAGGACTATTGGGGTCTCACATAGACAAAGCAAGGTTCCATATTACTCATAGATGGCTATTGACAACTCATCTGAACAAAAACATTAGTTATCACACAAAGTCATAACAAACATTCATCACTTAAAAGACATAAAAGAAAAGGAACACTTTATCTAATTATACCTACTGAGCGGTGACGTACTCATAAAACATTGCACAGTAATAGACACTGCAACACTCCTAGTCCATTTTGCGATCTACAAATGGATAAACGAAATCAACGCGCGAGTCATAATTCACATTAAATTGCACACTTTTAAGAACCAAAACTACAAAAATAAAATGCCGTTTCATCCGCACTATGCGTGGTCTTTATTTGACTGACAGTTATAGTGTCAAAACTTGGATAGAATCAGATAACTGAAAAAAAAAAAAGAAATAAGAAGTTAACCAGTAAGTGCAAGCAACCCCGAAGGAAATGGCTACTTCTTATCTCAGAGCAATTTTTGGAGAAACTCTTTATCTCATAGCATTTAAGCTCACACTTCCCAAGTGCTTGATATGATTCCTTGAGGCATTTTCAGCGCAGTTATGTGACAATGGCATTATAAATACGTGCTATGATCCAAAATTATTATCCAGGACAATATGTGTAGGTTAGAAAAAATTGCCTACATATCTCTACAAAGTAATGAAATCACAAATTTGCCTCTAAAAATTCATCATGATTTAGTAGTAAAGCGGTACTTGTTTTGACGTCATAAAATGACTTGATTGTCTACTTGGTCGGTATGATATATCTATAAAATTTGGTGACATGATTGATCGGTATTACACATATGTGAGATTGGGTGACTTGATTGGTCGGTATTTTCCCTCATGGATCATGTATCGAATACTTGCCGATGGTTGACTATTCATCATATTGCATCGATCCTAATAGCTCGTGTGAATTTCACATATATCAGTGGTTTGGTTTGGACACCGCAATTGTATTCTTTTTCGAAAAAATAATCGTATTTCCGAGTACTCACCTAGTTGTTCAATACAAACTATGCACAGATCAGTGACGAAATAGTAGCGGTGCGAGGTTAAGTGCTACAACTTTACATTTCGAGAGGGGCACAATTAGAGGTTTTTAAAAAGATAGCAGGGCAAAGTGCAAAAGCAGATATATAGTGAGGGTTTTTCTACATTTTAGCCTTACATATCATAAACTTTTGAAAGGCATAACAACTCTAATGGTGCAAATTTGGTAATCAACTTCCGAGAACAAATCTAAAACTTCGCAAGGAGAGATACATATCATACATTCCCTCCTACAATTCATACAAGTTGATCTTTCTAGCATTCACAGTTCGTAAATTCTATGATTTTAGCATCCAAATCTCAAACAGGTACGAAAACCCTAGATTAAGCGGTTTGTGAGGACCTGAGCGTCGTCGGAATCGTAGCCGCGGCGTGTGGGAGTAGAAGCACCGGAAGCTCTCCGGCTAGCGGCGGCGGCGGCGCCGCCCGCGCGTACGGCGGTGGAGGAGCGGCGCCGCTCTCTGCGTCGGTGGCCGAGATCGCGCGGATCGGGCTAGGGTCCCTAGGGTTCCGAGCGCCACCATGGCATTTATATAGAGAGAGAGCAGGGGCGAAAAAAAAGAAGAAAAGAAGAGTCGGTCTACGGATGACGTGGTGAACCCGGCTCATTTTAATAGCCGAGAAGTTAATTATTGCGTACACCGGGTGTATTCGTAAATCTCGTACACCACCCTCATAAAATAACACTATGGTTCTTTAACTTATGATTTTGCTGCTATTTTTGAGACAAATTTTTTAAATTATTACATAATCGGTTGTCAACTAGCTGAACTCGAGCAATAAGTTAGATTGTTAGACAAATAAGTGTTAGCTCGAACAATAAGTTAGATTGTAAATCTGTATTAAAAATTAAAAATAAAAAAAATAAAAATTTTAATCTAATATTTAAAATTTATAAAATATAGGTCATTTTATATTTTGATTAATTTAAAATTCACATAATAAATATTTGTAATATATATATATATATATATATATATATATGAAAAATGATAAGTGTATATTCTAAATAGGGTGTACATCTTACATCACATCTATTCAAATGTGAGGTGAATTTCACCGATGTACTTCGAAGTGACCGGTGGGTAAATCTCCATCATTGGATGGGATGTGATATATGATGTACACCCTTTTCGGAATATATATATATATATATATATATATATATATATATATATATATATATATATATATCGGATACTATGCTTTTAAAAATACTAAGCATTTAATGTTCGTAAGTTTTCTACTATTAAATTTATTTTTTTAATTAATTTTACTATTTAGATCATGTTATTCTACTAACCATCCATTAAACCTAATGAGCTTATTATCATCCTAACCGCACATCCTTTTATCTAATGACTAAAAATCTACAAGCACCAATTAGTTGGTACTTTTAAAAATATAGGAGTTCAATTTTATATATATATATATATATATATATATATATATATATATATATATATATATATATAATTGATACTTTTAAAACCGCATTTTCTATATTTTTAAAAATACCAACTCATTGGTGCTTGTAGATTTTTAGTTCTTAGATGAAGGAATGTGTGGTTAGGATCATAGTGGGCCCCTTGGGTTTAGTGGGTGGTTGGTAGAATAGTATAATCTAAGTGGTGAAATTAATCAAAGAAATAGATTTAACGGTAGAAAACTTACATCACCAATTGCTTAGTATTTTTAAAAACATAGAAGCCGGACTTTATATATATATATAGTATATCTTTTGTACTTTCGAAAATATGGAGTTCTTTGTGTTTATAAGTTATTTTCAATGATGGACATCCGATTCGACGATCGGCTCCATCAGACATGATCTACGCTATTATAACTATTTAGAAACTAAATTTTATAATTTTTCGATATTATTTACCAAGTGATTAAAAAATCTCAAAAAATACTATTTTAACGATTGATGTGACATATTTGGAAACCAAAAATTATAATTTACCCAAATCAAAATCCAATTCTATAAAATGTATTCTATGAAACTCAAAAGTTTTATATTTTTTGAAAATAATAAATTTGGATATATATTATTTTCTTATAAATCAAATAATGTTCTCTTTTAATGCCATTGATTTTCCAAACTACTTGATAATTTAGTAATATATGATAAATTTTATAATCTTTAATACATAGATCTTTTGGATGTTCTAAATTGGATCTATTGAATTGGATTTTACATTTTAGATATTAATAATTAAAAAAAAATAGCTAAAATAATTTGGAGTTTGGCGAAAAATTCAGAGGAAATATGTTATAAAATAGTTCAATTGATAAATTACAAATATATAATATCAAAATATATAAAAGCAAATTTTGTTTTCACCATTTTTAAGGTAATTGAAGTGTAAAATATAATAAACAACAACTCATTCAACAATGAATAATGTATAAATAAAATATTTAATTTTTTTTTTAATATCCACGTGTTAACGAATAATTCAACGAAAAATTCGGACATTCAAATTATCTTGAACTATTCCCAAAGTTTCTAAAAATTTAGTGTATTCAACTAATATTAATCCGGATCGAATCACGCCCAGAGGCCGCCCGATATGAATTCAGATCCGGATCGGGTTTATATCCCTACTACAGTTTGGTCTAGACCTAAGCATATATAAAACCGGGGCGATTTCAAAGTGGATTATTTTTTTGCGCATGCGCTTTAGAATATTTTTAAACCAAATTAAAATCTCAGAACAGTTCGGCATGATTGAGTCGGGTTGGATTAATTGGATAGCTAGACCCGGCCCGGTCCAAATTATATTGAGCCTTGATTTTGGAGGTCCAGTCCGGTCGGATAAACCGGGTCGGGTTGAACGGATCAAGCCCGATAAGTTGCAATAGAGGTAAGGTAATTTCTTTGTATTTTAAAGCTTTGCATAATTATATACTAGGCATATATTCATATATATACAACCAAAATAATTATATATATATATATATATATATATATATATATATATATATATATATATATATATATATATATATATATATATATATATATATATATATATATATATATATATATATATATATATATATATATATAATTGGGATCCTTGGGTTTAATAGATGCTTGGGAAAATAATAAAATCTAACGGATGAAAATGATCAAAGGGGTTGATCTAAGAATAGAAAGCTTGATAGCACTAAATATTTTGTAGTATCGATAGTATAGTAGCCGGACACACACACTCTCTCTCTCTCTTTCTCTCTCTCTCTCTATATATATATAGAGAGAGAATAGATCTTATATATTTTCAAAAGTACAAGCCAAATCATGCTTGTGAAGTTTTTACCATTGAATTTGTATTGAGATTTGTGCTATTGTAAAGTCAACTAAAAAGAGAGAAAGAAAAAATAAATAGCACAAATCTCAACGCAAATTCAATGGTAAAAAAAATCACAAGTATAGTTTGGCTTATACTTTTGAAAGTATATAAGCCCTACTCTCTCTCTCTCTCTCTCTCTCTCTCTCTCTCTCTCTCTCTCTCTCTCTATATATATATATATATATATATATATATATATATATATATATATATATATATATATAAAATTGAGCTCCTATGCTTTTAAAAATACCAAGTCATTAGTGTTAGTGCTTGTAAGTTTTTAGCCCATAAATGAAAAAATATGTAGTTAGAATGATTGTGGGTTTTTTGGGTTAAATGAGTATTTGGTGGAATAAAATGATCCAAGGAATGAAATTAGCCAAAAGGATAGATCTAACGATAGAAAACTTACAAATATCAATTGCTTTGTGCTTATACAAGCATAGTAGCCGAACTCTCTCTCTCTCTATATATATAAAAGGACTATATATATATATATATATATATATATATATATATATATATATATATATATATATATATATATATATATATATATATATATATATATATATATATATATATATATATATATATATATATATATATATATATATATATATATGTGTGTGTGTGTGTGTGTGTGTGTGTGTGAATAGAAATATTCATTAGCAAATTAAATTAATTATTAAACCAATCAACATCAACTTTTTTTTAAAATAATAATAATAATATAAATTTCACAAGTCAACAACAAACTGGAACAAAATTTCTAGAATAATTCTTGCTTGGGGTTAGTAACATGGAATCTGGATAACTAGCCTATTTTTGTCAAAAGGATCACAAAAAAAAATTCAAAACCAATGTTTAAAAATTCTTCATTTATACATTTTTTTAATTAGGTCGTTATCAATTACATGTTTGCAAGCCACTCCAATGGCTCAATAAATAAATACTTAAATGAGATTATTAGCAAAAGTTTAAAATCTTAAAGAACCTGTCACTTTTGGTGAATAATTAATATACATTTGAAGAGCATAATAAGCTCTAGCTAAGTACTACAGTATAAATTTGTTGGGATCGAGTATCCTGAGCAAAGTTAATAGTAATGGTTATTGTTACATATATACACTCCGATTATTCGATCATCGATCATCTAAAGTTAACATGTATCATCATTCTATTGAAATTTCGATTAATTTGACGTTTTGTTTATTTTTGATTTTACAACCCAAAAGATACACTAACTAATTAAAGAACAAATATATGAAACTAATTAATTGCCAACTATAATTAAGAGGTGTATTTATGTGCCACTTTGTTGCCGCTACACCCCCACTAAATCTATACTATTATACTATCTAATTAAGAAATGATTTTTATACTATCTAATTAAGAAATGATGAGAGACTCAAACCCCTGTTTGTTTTCGAAATGCATGCATGCACGTATGTGATTCAAACTCACGTATGTGACCTCCCAAATAGCGCAAGGGTAACAAATTAGTTACTCTAATGTATGTAGCGCACAGTTGGTGTATTAATATATATATATATATATATATATATATATATATATATATATATATGTTGTAAGTATAACCTAGTTACAATGTGGTAGATATATGCTAAAAACTTCAAGGTAACATTATGATCGAGGACTCTGAAACATTGTCATTATGGGCTAGCTAACAATGTACTGGCTTGTCGATCTACAATGCGGATATCAACCTAGTTACTCTTTTTGCTCCGAGCTAGCTATGTTGAAGCACTGCTGTGGTGGTAATTGGGTGTTGGGTGGGGATTTCAACCTTACTAGAATCCTCGAGGATAGAAATAGGAGGAGGGGGGGGGAGGCAGAACGGACCGATTGTTCAACAAGCTGATTTTTTAGCTCGCGCTTATTGATCTGCCTATGAGGAATCAACAATTTACTTGGTCGAATTTGCAACGCTCGCCGCTCCTGGCGAAACTTGGATCGTTTCCTCGTTTCGATGGAATGGGATGCGGCCTTCCCGCTGTCAGAGGTGGAGGCCCTGCCTAGAATTACCTCGGATCATTGTCCCATTTTGCTCTCCACGGGGTGGAAATCCAAGAGGACGAGGACAATGTTCAGATTTGAGGACGTCTGGCTTAAGTGCGAGGATTTTATCAGCAGAGTGCCACAGTGGTGGCAGGAAGTGGAAACGGAAAGAAATAAACCAGGAGTCCTTAACTTTACGGCTAAGCTTAGACATTGCCGAATTATGATTAAAAGATTGTGTGCTTCGCATTTTTACAGTATTAGAAAGGAGAAGAAATTGATCGAGGCGGGGATACAGGAGCTTGATAAGTTGGAGAAACGACAGGTTCTTATCCCGGACCTATTTGACAAAAGGCAGGGGTTGAGGGACAAGCTGCTCAAGGTACTGGATGACAAAGAACTTCTTTGGAGAACTCGAGCCAAGCAAAATTCGGTGAGGGAGGGCGATAGGAACACAAAATTTTTCCACGCTTACGCGAACGGGAGGAAGCGGACCAACTGGATTGGTGTGGACGACGGCCACGTTTTTAGTAGGGAAGTGGATAAGAAGTCATATTTTTCCCGGAAGCTCAAGGATCTGTTCTCACCCCCGGACCCAGGAACGAGTTTCATTGGGGACTGGAGCAATCTTTTTCGGCATCGACGGCTCAACGAGTTAGATTGTCAGAAGATGACTGCGCCTTTCACTCTAGAAGAGATTAAGACGGCGGTTTTTCAGTTGGGAAGGGATAAGGCCTCGGGACCTGACGGCTTCCCTTGAGCTTCTACCAAGTCTTCTGGGAAGTCCTGAAGGATGACATTGAAAGATTTTTTCTCGATTTGCACGAGGGTAAATGTAGCACGGGTCCGATCGACTACTCCTACGTTTGCCTGATATCGAAAAAAGAAGATGCTTGAAAAGCGAGTGATTTTCGGCCGATTAGTTTACTAAACGGGATAAAGAAGATTATTTTCTAAGGTCTTGGCGAACAGACTTGCGCCGGCCCTACAAACCTTGATCTCATAGTCCCAATCAGCATTCCTCAACGGACGAAATATCACGGACGCCTTCGTATCAGCAAGTGAACTGTTAGGGTAGAGTAAGAGGAATAAGGTGGAGGGGGTCGGAGTGAAGGTCGATTTTGAAAAAGCGTACGATAGACTAAACTGGAAGTTTCTGCGCAAAATTATGGAGTGGTGGGGTTTCGCCGACATTTGGTGCGAGTGGATTCAGCAATGCATCGGGAACGCTAAGGTGGCGGGGCTTGTTAATGGAGAAGCAACCAGCTGGATCAAGAGAAAGAAAGGGGTGAGACAAGGGGACCCCCTATCGCCATATTTGTTCCTCATAGTGGCTGAGGGGCTCTCACGGATGACGGACGAGGCGGTCAGAAACGATTTGGTGAGAGGGATCGGACCTTCCGTTGAACGACGGATCGCACTGATTCAATACGCGGATGACACCCTTTTTTTCTGTGAGGCTCGTAAGAAATTTTTAAGGAATCTTAGGTTCATTTGGCACCTTTTCGAGTGGGCATCCGGACTCAAAGTTAACAAGGATAAAACAGAGCTGTTTTATACTGGCGAAGTCGAAAATAAGGAGGTTAGACTTGTGAGTCTACTGAAATGTAAAGTTGGAACTCTACCGACGAAATACCTCGGACTGCCGCTGTCCTATAAGAGCCTTAGGGTAGAGGAATGGCGTGGGATTATTGGAAAAATCCAGCGTAGACTAGAGTGGTGGCAGGCTAAGCTTCTATCCAGGGGCGGTAGGCTTACGTTTGTTAATGCGGTGTTGTCCAACATACCGCTCTACCAGTTCTATATTTTTAGAGCGCCCAAATGGGTCATCAAACGGGTTGAAGCTCTCAGAAGGGATTTCTTTTGGTTCGGGTCAGCAGAGGCGTATGGGTGGGGACGGTTAGTCGCATGGAGAAATGTGTGTAGGCCTAAAGCAGAAGGAGGATTGGGTGTTTTGGATCTGAGTGTTATGAATGTGGCCCTCCTTTGTAAATGGTGGTGGAGATTCTTGGTGACACCTGACCAGCAGTTGAGTAAGCTCATCCAAGGTTTGTATTATCGGAAGAGGATACCATTGGGAGAGGGGAGATCCTTTAGATCGTACTCGCAATGGTGGAGGGATGTACTTGGTATTAAAGAGGTTTTCAAAGGAGGAACTTCCTACAGGATCGGTGACGGAAAACTCGTGAGCTTCTGGACGGACAGGTGGTGTGGGAGACGACCCTGCATTTCCACTGTTTCGAGCTGTTTAGCGAGGTTGTAAGGAAGTCGATCAAAGTCAGTACAAGTTTTGACCAGGGCAGATGGAGATGGAGGAAGATCCTCAGAGGTGCCTTAGCGAGGGAACCGGCAGGCAGGGAACGGGTGAATAAACTGAAGGTACTGGTGGGGGCCGCCACGCCTGGGTCTGGATGCGATGAGTTGGTGTGGAGGTGGAACAAGAAGGGTTGCTTTAAGTCGACGTACACCTTCCTCATTGATGGGGGGATACGCGATCATGCTGCCCTTGCTATTTAGAGTTTGCGAGTGCCGACTAAGGTTAAAATCTTCATTTGGATTGCTCTAAAGAACCGGTTGCCCACGGTCGATAACCTGCTGAATAGAGGTTGGTGCGGAAACAACCTCTGTGTGCTCTGCGGGGTTCTCCTGGAGACGACAGACCATCTCTTTATGGGGTGTGTGTACGCGCGATTCCTGTTCGGGGCGGGAGCCGGGGCTGTGGATATCCGAGTGCTGGGGAATAACGTCCGAAGGGTGTGGGAGAGTCAGGTGGGTGGAGAGAGAGCTCCTGACACGAACAAGTCACTAACCTCCCTGGCGGCGCACTGGTGGGTCCTATGGAATATAAGAAATAGAGTTATCTTCAAGCAGATTAACACTGACCCCTTCCGTGCAGTGCGATGGGTTAGCGATGTGCTGGCGCTTTAGTCGGGAATAGGATGATTCCTTTTTTTTATTTTATTATTATTATTATTATTATTATTATTATTATTATTTTAGAGACCCGTGCTGTCTCACTTGTGTAGCCGAGTTTAATTTTCCGTTAAATGAAACGGATAGCTTGCTACCTTTCTCTCAAAAAAAAAAAAAAAAACAATGCGGATATCGCAGACATGTACATACCAATGCATCAATGAATGATGCATCAATGAATGATCGATAATAGAGGTATCCGAAGCATTTTCATATTTTCGAATCTGATGATCTATATATATATATATATATATAATAGAGGAGATCATATTATAAGTGCTCATTATATTTCCTACCCTGTGAATATTAGCTATTGATCGAATTGTTATTAACTCTCAAATTTCCAACACAATTAAACACAAGATTTCTATGTGTAATATTAATTGCATTATATATA
Source organism: Tillandsia leiboldiana (assembly GCA_029204045.2). NCBI lineage: Eukaryota > Viridiplantae > Streptophyta > Magnoliopsida > Poales > Bromeliaceae > Tillandsia > Tillandsia leiboldiana. The sequence goes on from CM055083.1 coordinate 7,759,516, forward strand.
CCTCTATTTTTCACTAACTAAACACACGCATATGTGTGTATATATATAGAAGGAGAGAAAAACTAGAATACTTCTCAAAGTAATAAGTTGAGAAATTTACTTCTGCATTATTTTCGATGAAGGAGTATCCTGGGCACCACACCTACCTACTAGAGTTGACCCTTAATAAAGTATGAAAATAAAAAGCTAGGAAGAAAACTAGAAAACTCTTCTTTTTAGCTTCTTGATGCTTTTTCCATGATATTAATTAATTAACTCTATGGAAGTTAATTTTCTTCATCTTTTTCTTTCTTTTTATAGTAAAAAAAAAGACGGCTAAAATATATATATATATATATATATATATATATATATAGAGAGAGAGAGAGAGAGAGAGAGAGAGAAAGAGAGAGAGAGTCCGGCTGGAATACTATCGATAGTACCAAACAATTGGTACTATCAAGTTTCCAGCCGTTGGGTGAAAAGATGTACGGTTGAAAATATAATGGTCCCCTAAAATTTTTAATATTCAATCAACCACCCACTAAACCCTAGGAGATCACTATCATCGTAACCGTATATTTCTTAATCCAATAACTAAAAAATTAATAACACCAATGACTTGATACTATCGATAGTATTCCAGCCTAAAAAATTAATAGCACCAATGACTTAATACTATCGATAGTATTCCAGCCTAATTCTATATATATATATATAGACTTTTTAACCCACCGATGCCTAGGGTTTATCCTTTGATGGTGGTATCAGTATTGATCCGAGAGCTAAAAAGTCTATATATATATAGTAAGTACTATTCATGTATTATTGATAGTATTTTAGCTGGCCTCTTTCAATAGAACTTAATTTCTAGCTAGAATATTTCTAAATGATCAACCCTTTTGCATTCTCATATTGAAGAACATATTCTATGTTGTCATGGCTCATGACACTCTTCACTTCTGCATGCATGCATGTGTTTCTAGGGTTTCTAATTAAACGATCCGTCTTGTCGTGGACGGGCTATCCAGAGCGAGCTGAGGGCGCGGAGTCGGTGGAAGTACTCGGCGATCTCCAAGAAGCACCGCGCGGCTTGTCGGGAGGTCAGGATTTGCTGAAGCCTGTGGAGGGTCTGTTGCCTAAGGTTATCTGCCTGTGAACACACACATACATAGAGCATGTATATATAAATTTTGCTTAATATGAACACTAGTAATAAAAACTGAGCACTTCTTCAATTACCTATAGAAAATAAAGAGTTAACTGCAAATTTATAGTCTTTAAGATATTTGATTACCAATTACGATTACTGTCATTAGAGTACTTCAACTTTGACATAATCTTATACGAACTTTGTTCTGCATGATCGATAATAAAGTCCCTTTACTCAGTACTCTACGGTTTGAAATACGACATCATATATCTATTAGTTTTTAGAAGCTTAAATTACTAGAGAATGAATTCAAAATTTTTTATTAGGTTAATGACGTGAATTTGAATTAAATATGAAAAAATTAATTATACTATAAATCTGACATGATTCGAATTTAGAACTTTCTATTTTGATATCATATTAAATTATATAAAATAAATGTTATTCTAAAAAAACTTAAACTATAGCAGAGAATAATATTTTTATATTTAACACGTCAAACTTTAGAAGTTAAGATATCAAAATTTGCATTTAACTCAAATTTAAAATAAATAAAAAACATGACTTCCTTTGTAGCTATGTAAATGATTAATAGGATCAAATAAATTGCAGAAACTATATATATATATATATATATATATACCTAGCTAGCTAGCTATATATCTAAAAAGCATTGTAATTAGCATCTTACCTAACATTTTATGCTGTTAATTAATTAGTTAACCTATAACTACCTAATAATATTGAAAAAAAAAAAAAGAAAAAAAAAAAGGAGGAGGAGACTATTCTTCATGTAGCAAGTATATATATGTACCAACAGTAGTTAATAATTTAAAACTTAAGGTCCCACCATGTTTATATATATGTTGCAAAGAAAATGGTTGATCTATACTTAACCTGTTGACATTGTATAATTTAACTTTATGCCCATTTCTCTTAAGTTGACTCGACAAAATTAACATTTACTATATATTTGTATCCTCCAGGAGATAAATATATATATAATCAACAACTTCATGTAGTCACTACATTCTTTTTCAGTAGCATTTTGTTTAGATTTTAGAAATACTTAAAAGTCTCGCTATAATATAGTTTTGTTGTAGTGAGTCAATGAAATTATATTCATATATATATATATATCATTATTAGTACCTCTAAAAATGTAATAAAAGAATGATTAGGGCTTCCTTACTTGTCTAACGAAGCCTTCGAGAGCGGTGAGCTTGTTGATCGCGACCGACATATGACCCATGTAGTTGGCCATGTTAGATGGGCTGCTCAATACGTCCGAGTTGATGGTTTCGGAAAGCGAGTGATGAAGAGCTTCGAGGCCTTGGTTGAGAGCTTCCTCGGATTCCTGCATCGATTGTTGAAGGCCGCAGATCCCCAGGAACTGTTGTTCGCTGAGCGGTTCGATGTGTCTTAGAACAATCTAAGGAATTAGGTAAAATGATTGATCATAAGCCATATTGAAGCCCTGGTTTATTAATGTTTCAAGGAAATTGCATGAGAGAAAAGGAGTAAGGTTTTCCTATTCATAGTAAACTTCATCTCACAATAACAAGAACCAAAATTTGAAAGTTTTGTGCAAAGATAAAGTTAAGGACTATAGCAGTAGTACTATTGAAAAGAAAAGTAGGAAAAAAGAGGAGATGGAGAGCCCAAGATCATGTTTGATTCTCTTTCCCAATTGCATCTAGAAGCAAACCACACCACTCCATAGAATATTGGAATGCAATATAACATGTACATCCCCCTCTATTATTGGAAAACTATCTCCATCAAATATATCTAACCTCCACACCACCATGCACCTACTCTAACCTCATTAGTACTTTATGACAAGAGGATCCTTCCAAGGAAGGACCCCTCCCCTAAAACTAAACATAACACTGTTCCATCAACTAGGACCATCCACCAGGTTAGCTAAACCATCATATTTCTATACCTAATACATGGAATAATTACTAGTGTGTGTCACTTTACAATTTCAACAACTTCATCAGTGCACATATAGATTGATCACGGCCGTTGAAACTTATATTCGACGATGATTGATCGGTACGATGACAATGACGACTTTTAACAAGTTGGTAAGTACAAGCTAGCTAGATCAAGCTGCACGAGCTCACCATTGATGAGCATTAAATTTAAGATCATATATAAAACTCAGTAAATTTTTCTTTTTCTCAAAAGGAACTCCTTAATTATATCCACTATATCTACTGCAACTTTTTTTTCCTTTTTTTAATATAGGTGATGAATATATATTCCAATTTGAAATTGAATATTTTTTTTGAAAGAAAGGCAGCATGCTGCCGTTTCATTCATAACGGACGTGAACTTAACAATTGGGCAGCCGATGTTTGCAGAAGAGCAGTTAGGCCCCAAAAAAAAAAAAAAAAAAAAAAGTTGAGGAGCTAGCACTATGCATGCATGCATGGGTGCAGTCACTAACTTAAAACTGGTATATAAGAATGGATTAGGGTTAGAGATCACCTTGATGAGCTCCGAGGGGCGGAAATCACCGATCCAAAGGAAGCACCGCTCCGCGGGGGTCTTCCACATGCCGGAGAAGAGGTGGAAGACGTCGGACTTGGCCACGATGCTCTTGAGGTTCATCAGCACGTCGTAGTGGGAGAGCGTGTTTTCGACGAACATCCGCAGCTGGTTCTCCGGCAGGTGCTCCTCCACCGCTGCTCTGAGCTGACACATTATCTTGTGGTGCTCTTCGAGCCATCGCCCGTACTCGAGGTCGAACATTGCAGCATCTAATTACCAAGTGCCAACAAGTTAACAACACAGGAAATATGAGAAATTACATGAACATCACTTAAAATCATATATATGTATGATCATGTATAGTGCCTGAGCTGAGGCCCCCTATGCTGGTGGGGAGACCTTGTTCGCCGAGGAGCCCTCCGCCACCGAAGAGAACACCCTGATCATATTCGCTCCATTAGCAACAAGTATATATTAAGCTTAGAGTAAAGTACAAATTCAATACTAGATCATTAAATATGTTCTAATTGTTTTGCTTTAATTAATCATATATATAATTTGTACCTGAGCTCTTGATCTCTGAAGCTCTTGTTCTATCTGGCTTAGCCTGATCCTACTTGACTCTAGTTGTTGAATGTAAGCCTGTTGAATAAAAAGAACACTAGCTAGTAATTCAGAAAAACGAAAAGAAATAAAAAGTAGATGAAATTAAGCATATATATGGGGTGAGAGAGAGAGAGAGAGAGAGAGAGAGAGAGAGAGAGAAATGGGTCTATATATGTAGAACATGTTGATCATAAAGAGATTAATTAAATATATGCTAACCTTCTTCCTAAGCCTACTTTTTCTTGCTGCTTCTCTATTCTGAGCTAACCTTCTCAATGTCTGTGTGCATGCAGATGAACAAGTCAAAACACGTACCATGTATCAAAGTGTTGTATACATTATTATATATTATGCACATGAAATTTATGTGCACATATATATATATATGTATATATGTAGATGAGTTAATCTTTCCTTATTTATGGGGAAAGAGCGGGCGCAAGTACTTACCTTGGGATCTGGTGTCTTGGGACCTTCTTGATCTGAATTAGAAACTGTGGCTTTCCCATTGTTTCCTTCTCTCTGAACGTGTAATATTAATCGATTAGATGAATAAACACTATAAATAAAAGAATGGGTGCAATAACTGTTAAATTATATAAAATAATTATTTTTTTTTTGAAAACTTTAAATGAATAGAGATCAAATAAAATTTTATATTTTTATATTCAACACTTTTTCTTATATTTAAGACGCATACTTAATTAAGTATGAAAATTTTAAATGAAGCTAGATGTTTCGTAAGATTTGTATATAAAATCTACTTTTTTGATATCATGTAAAAAGAATATGAAGCAACAATTTTTCTCCATAAGCTTAAGAGAAGAGTATTTCATATGTTGATATTCAACAATATCTGCTAGAGAGAGAGAGAGAGAGAGAGAGAGAGAGAGAGAGAGAGAGAGAGAGAGAGAGAGAGAGAGAGAGAGAGAGAGAGAGAGAGAGAGAGAGAGAGAGAGAGAGAACCTTCACTGTTGGCTTAGTTCCTTTTCCTGTCTCAGTTCTAGGGTTTCCTGGTTCCATGGATTGGTTTGAAGTTCCCTTAGAAGTACTGCTAGTGTTTGGGATCAAAGAGATAGGACCCTACATATATGTACAAAATTGTGTTCCTAGTTAGCACATGAGAACAATTTTTGAGCATCAAATCATCAAGTGATCACAACATTAATAAAGAGTGCTTAATCAAAGAGTAATATATAAGTAGGTAATTGTAAGAGAAATAAAAGTGCAATATAACTATTCCATACCTTTGAATTAGATGGTTCTACGTGCATGGGCTGGGAAGGGAATATATTCAAAGTCTCTGCACACATGAATTAATCCTGCAAACATTAACTCTTCTGAAAGTGGAATTTAGTGTATCCAATAGGAAGAGTATATATGTCTGTGTGTGTGTGTGTGTTGATATATTACACATACAAGAACAGATAAAGCATATGGATATAGCATTAATTTTCTTTTGTAGAGAGATAGAGAGGGAGAGAGAGAGAGAGAGAGTAAAGAAGTGGTTCATGGGCCAAAACTGTGCAAAAACTCTTTCATGCTGTTTTTGGCCATTGCTAAAGAAGGGAAAGGGAAGTGGGGAAAGAAAATTGAATAGATAAGGAAAAAGCTGGGAAGAGAGAAAAGAGACATGTTTTGTACCTTGTTTTAGTACAAGATCTTGGTAGGAAATCATGTATGAACAGTTTGTTACTTGTCACACTCACACACAACACAAAAGAAAAAAATAAAAGAGTTATCAATTAGAAAAAAAATAAGAAGAAAAAAAAGTTGGTTTCCTTGAGGGAAAAGCCACTAGGGCCAAAGAAAAGTAGAAAAAAGGAGTTGATGGATGAGAAATAAAACCACTAAGAAAACCTTCCATAAATTTCAAAGTTCTATATATATATATATATTTCAACCTAATTTTTGTCAAATTACAATCTAATTTTGCCATGATTTTCTTAAGACTTTAAAGTTAAGATCCTTCTAGGAGGAATAAGGAATATCTATAGCAATAACCCCTAACCCCACCTCCTCATCAGCTTCTTCTACCTACTAATTTGATTCTTCTTATATATGCATCCAAAATTGAAAAAAAAAAAATCCAAAAATTTGCAAAGAAATAGTAAAGAAGCTTACGCCGATGTTCTTGAGATCCTGATTGTTCCTGTCCATCTAGATATAGGAAGAGGGCATGATCCAGCTCCGCGAAATCGTAACCCCCTGAATCCTTTCTCCTGGTTTTATAAAATAAACATATATATGGTATTAATTTTAATGATATATATATACTGAAGATGCATGGCTTAATTTAATCATTAAATCAAACCCATTTGTACATGTATGAAAACTAATACTAATACTGGTTTCTTCTCCACCCTTATCTCTATCACTATTTTGATATTTTTTTTCCTTCACACATGGAATTAATTAATGTTTTTTTCTTCTTAATTGTGCCTCTAATTTCTTGTATAACCAAGCAAAATTGAAAGAGATAGAAGAGATGAAAACAAAACAATAAGAGGAGAAAATTAAGTTCAAATCAATATTCCTTAATCAATACTCATTCATGCATGGAAATTAATCTACCACTTGAGTTTTGCTTAATTCTCTTTATGATCACCATCTCTTTGAACCATCCATTGTGAATGATATCATACACATCACCTCACTAAAGATATAGGAAATCTCAAGCATGGCTTACACATATGAAAAATCCCAAATCCAAATCCTCTTTAATAAGATATATATAAGCTAAAAAAACTGCAAAAACAAAAGGGAAAAAAGAAAAAGAAAAAAAAGGAAAGGAAAGAAAATTAATTCTTGGCTATGCATGGATTTGCATCTCTATTACATGATGTTGCCATGAATATTGGAAGAAGAGGGGTGGATCATCCCCAAGGGTGTTTGGTGCTCTTGTTGTTGTTGTTGTTGTTGTTGTTGTTGTCCCTGCTTTGAGCTCCCCCCTCTCTCCCCCATGCAATAACTGCTTCCTCCAAAAGCACTTCCTCTCTCAGCTCCTTCACAAGAACTCAAAAACAACCCATTAATGGCAAAACCAATTTCTGTTGCTTCCCATGAGAGAGTATGTATCTCTCTCTCTCTCTTTCTCTCTCACTTCCTAACAAATTAAGGTATAATAAAAAAGAGCCTCCTTTTGCTTATGGTAGTAGAATAATATCTTAATTAAATCTTTTTTTCTCCCTCTTCCTCTTGACCAAAAGCTAAGGAGACTTTGAGAAGATAGGAATACTTGTTCAAATATATGAAAAATATACAAAGTGAGGTAAGGTTACCTCCCTTATCATTCAAAAGTAAAATTAAATAATATTAAATATAATATATATATATATATATATATATATATATATATATATATATATATATATATATATATATATATATATATATATATATATATATATAGTCTTGCAATTATGCTATCGATAGCACCAAGCATTTGGTGCTATCAAATTTCTACCCTTAGATCAACTATTTTGATCATTTTTATCCGTTAGATTTTACTATTTTTCCAACCACCCATTAAACCCATGAGGTCTACTATCATCTCAACTATACATCTTTTAATCCAAGGGTTAAAAACTTAATAACACCAATGACTTGATGCTGTTAATAGTATTTCAGCCTAGCTATATATATATATATATATATACTATAACAAAATTATGCTATAGCGATACTTAAGTGTCCCTAAAATTTAAAAAAAATACTGCTAACAAAAATACTGACACTTATTATAATTGTCGCTATATGTGCAGTTGGTCGAGTGTATAGCGACATATTATTGCAAAGCGCCTTAAAAATATATTTCTATAACTTAATTTTGGATATAGATTAGACACTTGTATAAAAATGTTTCGAATATATGTCTCTATAATTTAGCCTTTGGATTAAAAAATGTATGGTTAAGATAATAGTGGTCCCCTAGGGTTACTAGGTGGTTGGTTGAATAGTAAAAATCTTAGAAAATCACTATAATCCTAACCGCATATCTTTTCATCCAACGGCAGAAAACTTGATAGCATCAATTACTTGGTGCTATCGATAGTATTCTAGCCGGACTCATATATAGAATTAGGCTAGAATACTATCGATAGCACCAAGTCATTGGTGCTATCAAGTTTTTAGCCTTTGGATTAAAAAATGTATGGTTAAGATAATAGTGGTCCTCTAGGGTTTACTAGATGGTTGGTTGAATAGTAAAAATCTTAGAAAATTACTATAATCCCAACCGCATATCTTTTCATCCAACGGCAGAAAACCTGATAGTATCAATTATTTGGTGCTATGATAGTATTCTAGTCGGACTATATATATATATATATATATATATATATATATATATATATATATATATATATATATATATGAAGCATGGCCAGCTCAGCCTAATGGTTAGAGACTCTTAAAAGGAAGTTTCCCCCTCTTAGGGCATGTGAAATGACTGAAATGTCTTTATATATATACGTGCCTGTGTGCATGAATCTGTATTTAAAACTCGCATTGCTTGGAGCTCACACTTGTCTGTAGTTCGCACCGAGTGAGTGCTAGAACTAAGCGTATATATATATGCGTGTAGGCGAATCGTGCATTCGGCTATATATACGCGGCACGAAAGCGCACAACTTTAATTCTAGCTATGGTTGTTTCACAGCAATCTCCAAAGAGATATTGGATAGCTGCATTAAAAGCATTTTGTGATCATATAATTCAATGACCCAGTAAAACAACTATATATATATATATATACCTATATTTTATCTTAACAAAAGAAATTTTATATACATATTTGTGCGTGTATATGTATGTATGTATGTATGTATGTATGTAAGTATTTGTGCTTGTATAAATATATATATATATATATATATATATATATATATACACACACACATGCTTATTGTCCTTGCTCTATCTATAATGTTGGGTGTCACTAATAGCAACTGGTGATCGAGTACTAAACATTGCAATTTGATCATTTAGTTTATAATTTGAAGCATTATAACTAAAATTGGTTTATATATATATATATATATAGAGAGAGAGAGAGTGAGAGAGAGAGAGTAGAGCTTGTACTTTTAAAACTATGCTTGTGAATTTTGTATTATTGAATTCGTGTTGAAATTTGTGCTATTGTAAAATCAACTAAAGAGAGAGAGAAAAAAAGAATAAATAGTACAAATCTCAATACAAATCCAATGGTAAAAAATTTAGACTTATACTTTTGAAAGTATATAAGCTCTACTCTCTCTCTCTCTCTCTCTCTCTCTCTCTCTCTCTCTCTCTATATATATATATATATATATATATATATATATATATAGTAGAGCTTATATACTTTTAAAAGCACAAGTCCATCCATGCTTGTAAATTTTTTACCATTGAATTTGTATTGGAATTTATATTTTTTTGCGTTTTCTTTCTCTTTCTTTAGTTGACTTTACAATAGCATAAATTTCAGTACAAATCCAATGATAAAAAATTCACAAGTATAAATTGGCTTGTACTTTTAAAAATATGGATGTGCTTGTGCTTTTAAAAACATATAAGCTCTACTATATATATATATATATATATATATATATATATATATATATATATATATATATATATATATATATATATATATATATATATATATATATATAGTCCGGCTAGAATACTATCGATAACACCAAACATTTGGTGCTATCAAATTTTCAGTCGTTGGATGAAAAGATATGCGGTTAGGATTATAGTGGCTCTCTAAAATTTTTACTATTTAATCAACCACCTAGTAAACCCTAGGGGCCGCTATCATCTTAACCACACATCCTTTAATCCAAAGGCTAAAAACTTGATAGCATCAATGACTTGGTTCTATCGATAGTATTCTAGCCTAATTAATATATATATATATATATATATATATATATATATATATATATATATATATATATATATATATATATATATATATATATATATATTGATAAATGTTTTTGGCTTCAAATGTTAGAAATATTACTTTCTAGTCAAAAACTACCTACCTAATAGTTGAACTCAAAATGATGCAAGTAAAAATGCATGAAAATAACAAATTGGAGAAAAAAAATCCAATATCTATCTATAATTAAGTGATCAAAATAGAATATAAGGTGTTACATTTTCTTATTTTAGATAATCAATTAAAATAGTTGGTAATTTATATGATAGAGAAAATGTTTCAAAGTAATTTCTCCCATGTAATGTAATTTTTTTGCTTATATATATTACTAACCTTTAAAACAGTTTAAACAAGAATTAATGTGATGATTAATGCGATAAGCTATGTATCACATATATATGTTTTTATAAGTATCGTATGTCCGTGTCGGACACTCATGTGTTCATGTCGTGTCCGATGTGGACGCTTTTTAAACGCGCGTTCAATACCGATCCATAATACATACAATTAAAAAATATATAATAATAATAATTATTTTTTATGCATATATAATATAAGATGATAAATACTTTACCTTGATGAATATATATAATTTTTTTTAACAATATAAATAAATTATGTATGGTAGAGATTTTTTTAAAAAAATATATGAACTATTAATGAATAATTTTATTACTTTTAATTCGTATAAAAAATATAATAATATTTTACTAAAATTTATATTTTATATATAATAAATATATATATATATTATATTAATAATATAATATTTTATTATTTATATTAATGTCATATTAATGTTCTAATTTTTTGAAAGTTATCGAGTCGCCGTATTCGAATCGTGTCGTGTCACGTGTTTCGTGTCAATGTTCATAAAATTTAGACGATAAATTAAGAATTTTTTTTTGGTCATTAAATTTTTAATATTCAAAAAGATTTTAAAATCCATGTTTATATACCTCTTTACAACTAAATTATTTAAAAAAAAAAAGAAAAAAAAAATCAAATTATATGTTGTTTAGTAACCCCAAAAAGGAAAAAGAAAAAAATAAAAAATAAAAAACAAAAAATGAAATATTCAGATGTGGGCATGGCAAAATGGAAAATATACCAAAAAATGGGGGTTTATGTCCGGACGAGGCCGCTGACGTCATGATGACGTGGTTGCACCTAGTCATTCGGTCGCCACGTGGCGGGCACGTGGGTCCCGCCCATCACTTTTTTGAAATAGGCTGTGGGCCCACACTTAGGAGGTTAGGATGTGGGCCCGGCCCAAGCTTTTTATTTTTGGTTTTTTTCTTTTGTTTTTTATTTTTATTTTTTTATTTCTCTTCCTCTTGTTTCTTTTCTCAGGTACTGAGGCACCATTCACACGGTTACGTTAATTTATTTATAATTATTTAATTTCACCTTAGTCCCCAATTTTTATCCTTTTTCATATTTGCCTTTAATTCTTTTTATTTTTTTATTTTTTCTATTATGCAACTAGATTCTTTAGAATTAATAATTATGGTCCCTAACTTATATACTAAATTTTTTCTACATCATCCAGGGCCTATTTTTCAATTTGTTAGACCATCGCATAAAATTCAATCTCATTATTTTTAATATTGTCCATCACTGATCTTCCAGACATACACCTATTGAAGCGTAGGAGGGTCTCCCACCTATTGAAGCGTAGGAGGGTCTCCCACTTATTTTCTGCTTTATTTTTTATTGGCGGATTCGAGACGAATTAATTTTTATCCTAATTTTGACTCCCAGTTATTACTTCATTCGGGCGGATTGAAACGCAAGTAAATTTTTGATGGATTGAATATAACGATCCAGCTCACGTTGGGCCCACACCAAGTAATAATAATTTATTGGGTCCACATCAAACAATAATAATTTGTTGGGCCCACACCAAGCAATAATAATTTATTGGGCCCACACCACAGCCCAAAATGCTTAAGCCCAGTTATTATTAATAATGTCCATGTCTCTTATAAACCTATCATCCACATCCGATATGGGCGCGTCAGAGCCCTCTGTTTAGGTCTGACGTTCTCGTCAGCGCAAGATCACTAGGCGAGTAGGTCTGACGTCCTCGTCGGCTCAAGATCACTAGGCGGCGAGTAGGTCTGACGTCCTCGTCGGCTCAAGATCACTAGGCGATGTAAGACTTGTCTCGCTGGCGATGTAAGACTTGTCTGGCACTGTCACCCAGGCTTAGCCGAGACTTATCTCACACTTCCGGCTGGTTATTAGCTCTGATACCAAATATAACGAACGATCCAGCCCACTAGCAATAATAACTCGTTGGGCCCACACCACAGTCCAAAATACTTAAGTTCAGTTATTATTACTAGTGTTCATGTTTCTTATAAACCCAATTACAATTTAATCCACATCCGATGTGGGACTATTGGGGGCATAACATTGAAACAGACCGAAGAAAGCAAAGAATTTTTCTCGCTTTATTTTTTATATGTTTTGTTTCTAGTGACCGCCGAATTTAGAACGGATCAGAACGAAAACTCCACAAACCCATATCCATTTGCATCCTTACTATCGCTTCTCTTGAGGCATCCAACGCCTTAAATTCAAAGTTGAGTGTGCCATTAAAATCTTTTGAAAACTCGAAAAAGCTGGTGTCTGTGTTGATTGAGGGCTCTGCGATCGTAGTTTATATATATAAGCAAGTAGAGTTTTACTAGAGTTGATGTGGTCTTTTTCACCAAAATATGTGGAAATTTTAATGGTCCAAATTGATTCATTTGATATTCATTGTATATATGTGAGAAAGTGTTGTTGAGATAAATTTTGAACTATTTTCTACTAAATCAATATTTTGTTAAAATAGATAGTGAGATTGTTTAGATAAAAAAATAATTATCTGTGTGCTCCTGAAATCTGAAAAAATATTTGATTTATTCCTTTTATTTTTTTCTTTTCAATATACCCCTCATACGTTCCACCGTTATTAAAAATATCTCTACAGTTTTTCTTTGTTAAGTTAACTAGGATTAAACTAGAGTTAAATAATAATCGGAGTTGAAAACTATCAGATATACCTATTTTGTCCGGATTTAGGGTTTAGGGTTTAGGGTTTAGGGTTTAGCATTTTTTACGGTTTTAGAGTTTAGGGTTTAGAGTATATTTGAAAGGACAAAATGGTAATTTTACACAGATAACGGCAGCTCCAAACAGTACACTAACAGAGTTTAACTTCATGAATATTTTGGAAAGAACTTGGAACGTAAGAAGGGTAGTTTTAATATTAGCCTTCTAAGAGAGGTAAATCTGAAAACAGAAAAATTTTTAAGAATATATAGAAAATTGCCCCTTAGATAAATATCATTCTTTATTAATTTATATTTTTGGAGAAAATAATTGTTTCATATTATTTATCATGGTATTAGGACAAGAGATTCTGAGTTCCAGTCATGCCAGACTTCTTGCATATTTAATTTTTTTTTATTTAATTTAAATCAACTCCATGAACTTATTAAAAGGTTCGGAGGAGGAAGGATATTGAATATAAAAATATGAAAAATATTAAATTATTTTTTTTAACCCACTTATTTTATTATTATTTTTTTTTATATTTGTGTGTGTGTGGAGAAAACAGTTATTTCATAGATTATAAACATCTATGTTCCATTAATTCAATTCCTAGGAGGCTAACATTCTCCGAAACTTGTATGCAAAAATGGAGAATGGAGAGTGATCATGATAATATATATTCTCATAATTTTTTTTTTTTTTTTGAGAGAAAAATAATTTGTCATTCGCTTTATTTATTTGGCAAACAAATTTAGCTATAAAAGATGAAACAGTAAGGTCTCGAAAATAAAAAAAAGTATCAAAAAAAAAAAAAAGAGGCTATATATACTCACAACTCATCTAGTGCTGCACAACTCATCCCATGCCCTTTTTAAAATTCATGCGATATATTGACTCCGAAAAATATATAACGTTATTTCTTTTTCGTCAGATCATCCATCAACAAACGGCAACTTTAGCGAGATCCTTCGTCGCTACTTCTCGACAAAAGTTCTCCAATATATAATACTTTATTACATTGTATATTTTAATTAATCCCAATATCTATTGGCTATTTTGTATTGGTATAATAATAATTAGAATAATGCTAACTTGTACAGGTAAATTACAACCTAGTCAAGTAATCTATTGATTAGAAATTAAATTGCTTCAATCCTAATGAATATTTTATCTATATATTGCAATTGTTGAGGATTTTCTTTTTTTCTTCTTTTGATTGTAATGCTAATGTTGAGGATATAATCCATCTTTTTCATGCAATTTATTGTGTTTAACTTTGAAATATTCTTCTATTCATCAAAGCTATGAGATGAGAGAAAAAAGTAAGAGAGGTCTTAAAGTGTAGTAATTGTTTGACTTTGTTGTAGGTATCTATCAATAGTTTTATTTGATGATGTATTGTTGTTGGAGTAATATTATTAGAAATTAATTAAAGTTTTTTTTTTCTTTTTTTGAGTCACAAACTAATTAATTTCTAATACAATAATGGGTCTAAATTATGAGAAATATTCCGGTATTTTTTTTAATAAATAATAAAAATATTTTTAACCGGTGATGGACAAAAGATAAAAAAAAAATTTCACTTATTACCAGGTTAACCGATAACATTATAAAAATGGCATTTTCGTAATTAAATATCACAAAATAAAAAATATATATTAATTAAAATACATTCTACTAATTTAGTCATTAATTTAAAAAATTTTAAAATTACAATTTAGGCATTAATTTAAATAATTTAATTTAAAAAATTTTAAAATTATAATTTAGGTATTAATTTAAAAAGATTTAAAATTACAATCTAGTCATTAATTTAAAAAATTTAATTTATGCAGGTATTTATGAATACATGTGGATTGTCCAAAATACTTATAGTTCAACGGATATCTGCTCATTTTATTCATAATTTTTTGGATGCGAAAAATTACAATCTATATATGTAAATTTACGAGTAATCTGTAAATAGCCCTAAATATGAATTAAAATTGTCAGATCTATGCACACATATATGTCAGAGAGCATGCATGTTGTATTTCTATTAAAAATGCAAGGTAAATTCTCATGGAATATAAATCACAAAAAAAAAAAAAAAAAAAAAAAAAGTGGCCTCAAAGGCATCATACCAAGTTATAATGTAATTGGCTAAAGCACACAATTTTCATTTAAACAAAAAGTCTATACTTATCCATATGTATAGGATTAGACCACTACAAGATCATAAGTTTCAAATAATAAAAAAAATGAAGTGATTAATTGCATGCACAAGTATTATATTTTCATTATCATAGCTCTTAATTTCTTTGTCAATTCCTCCTCCTCCTTTTTAATATTATGATAAGGGAAATGCTATGTGTACACCCGTAATGGGTGTACATCTCACACCCCCACCCATCTAAGGGTGGGGGTGTGATGATGGGTCACTTGATGTGACCCGTAAAAAATATCGCCACCATTAAAATGGTGGAGATGTATGATGTACACCCCTTCGGGGTGTACATGTAGCATTGCTCTTATGATAATCATATACAGTGGCCAAAATAAAAAAGTATTTTTGAGACCATGACTTTATATATACATACGCACTTGTACGGATTTGACTATATATGAAATATATTTGAGAAAGAAACCTCACGAAAGAGCCATCGTTTCCTAGATAAGTATTTAAGTCGAAAAGATCAATTTGTTAATATTGAATTGACTTACGAATGATATTAAAAAATCAAAAAAAAAATTTCACGATAATACCTGTACCTAATATATATATATATATATATATATATATAGGAAAATACTACTTGTACACCCCCATTTGGGGTGTACATTATACACCCCACCCATCCAATGGGTGGGGTGTGTTGAGAGGTCATTTCACAATTTGTAAAGTGACCCCCCACCCTTGGATGGGTGGGTGTAAGATGTACACCTCCTTTGGAGATGTACATATAGCATTGCTCATATATATATATATATATATATATATATATATATATATATATATATATATATATATATATATATATATATATATAGTTGTGCTGGAATGTTATTGATATCACCAGTCCAACTTTACCAACCATTTTGTAACTCTTGGATCGCATTGAGATTCGTGCAGATTTTTTAATTAAAAAAAAGAGTTTTTTACTTTTTATTTTTTCTTTTCTTTTTTTTCATTAAAGAGCCTCCACGAATCTCGATGCGATCTAAAGATTACAAAATGGATGGCAAAGTTGGGCTGGTGCTATCAATAGCATTCCAGCACAACTCTCTCTCTCTCTCTCTCTCTCTCTATATATATATATATATATATATATATATATATATATATATATATATATATATATATATATATATATATATATATATATATATATATCGTTTTAATTAAGTCTGAAAATAAAATTATGAAAAGAAATTAACGGTCGAGGTATGCGCTAGAGACATTGACTCTATTTGTAATAAATTGGAGAAAAGACCTCTAAAAAGTCAATATCACAACTTCAACTCTCTTGTAATAAATTCCATGTGTCATTTTCATTGAGGTTTTTTTTTTATTCTCCTTTGTTTAAGCCATTTAAAAAGCAAATTGTTAAGGAACAAACTTTAACAAACTAAACCCCACTTGTCCCTGTTGCTTAGAAAATAATTTTTTTAAAAAAAGTACTCATCTCAATATATAGGGATTGAATTTTATATTGCTAAAAATGGATTAGGTGTATCAATAACTCAACAATAAAACAAATTAGTTTATGGACTAAGATATTGTAGATAAACTCTCACCCACTCCAATATATAGTTGATGGAAAAGGCATGAAAATGATATGTAGCACAAGAGGAGCCATTGGAAAATTGAGGGGCTCTTTTGTAAATTCACTACAAGGACTAAATTTGCTATTATAATCAAATTTATAAGTGTAGCATTAATTAGCATCTTTTTTATATTCTTTTTCTTTTTTTTTATTTAATCTAATATTAAATTATTTTGAATAGTTAAATTCATAAGGTATAATAATTTTGTCGCTAATCATTAATTAATTTCAAAAAATTGAGCGGTTAGAAATAAGTAATTAATTCACTTAGAGCGTACAGACACAGTGTCTACGGATCTCGATTGTGACTTGGCCTAACCAGCATCACGCTACTACGAAAATGAGTCAGCCAAATTCGACCCCCTGACATTTTGAACGCGGCTTAACTCGCAATCAGCTTGTTAAGATTTCGAACTGAAAAATTCAGTTCGTATTCGATTTGTTTACATAAAAGTATTCTCCCTACAATCCCAAAAAGAGTACAAAAATTAAGGCCTGGCTCACCAAAAAATATCGGGCCGGGCCCAAACTGAAAATAAACGGGCCGAATGAGCTTCTTGGAGGCCCAATAAGGAAAATCCAATAATAAAATGGGCACAACTTTTAATTTGAGATCCATGAGCCCTTTTTCTCAAAAAAAAAAGAGATCCATGAGCCCGGCCCATTAAAATCTACAGCCCAAAATAAACTAACAAGTTATCCTGTCGAAGGCAAATTTGACATAGCCTCCCCCCAATTTTATGTTTTTCGATTGAGATCCCTTTAATTAATTAATTTTTATAAAAGAAATTAAATAACTAATAACTGACACTTATGTAACTGTTAGATTTAACTAATTAGAACAGTTCAAATAAAAAAAAAAATTGCTAATATATATAGAAAAAATAAAATTATGAGGGGTTTTGGAACTGTGCTATAGTTGAGGGGTCTCCATGCATTTTTGCCAATCCCTCTCCTCTCCCATTTTCTCGTCGTGAGATCTCTCTCTCTCCTCTTCTTCTTCCTCCTCACTCTCTCTCTCTTTCTCTCTCTCTCTCTCTCTCTCTCTCCTCGGAGGCGATGATCGAGGATGCATCGGAACCCTCGCCGCCACCCTCCGCCGCCGTGGGCGGCGGCGGCCGCGGTGGCGGAGGAGGTGGCGCCGCCCTCCTCCGGCCCCGCCGCGAGCCCTTCGAGCACGGTCTCGTTCCCATCCCGAAGCTCGTCCTCTCCGACGGAACCCTAACCCTAACCCTCGACCCGCTCAAGGATCGCCTCCTCCAGCGGCCGATCCCCGACCCCCACCGCGTCGACGCCTCCGCGCTCGCCGACGCGCTCCAGATCCCGCTCAACCACGCCCGCCTCGCCCTCGACACCCTCGCCGCCGTCCTCCCCGCAGCAGACCCCGCCCTCGCCGACGGCGCCGGCGCCGCCGACGTGCACGACCTCCTCCTCTTCCTCTACATCCAGTCCTACAAGCGCCTCATCCCCCGGGGGCACAAGGACTCCGTCGCCGTCGCCGATGTGTGGCCCCATGCCTCCGCTTTCGATGGATACTTCTCCGCTCTCTCGCCGATCCAGGTCCGAATCGTATCTCGAACTTGCTCTCTTTTGCTTTATTTAATTCCTTTCAATGCTTCATTATTCTAACCAAAACCCTATTTTGGATGTGATTTGTATGTGGAGAGTCAATGCAAGTGCTTGTTTTGATCAATGGTTAGTATGATAGTTAATATATCTTGTTGAGATCAGGAAAATCCGCACATTTGTTTGTAGAAGTCCCTATTTAGGCGAATTGGTTTGTTACAAGTTTATGTACCAGCTTGAGAGCTTAAGTAAACAAAATTCAACTTTAAGCGAGAATGTTAATTAGAGTGACGTAATTTTGACAATGTGTTAATGTTTGAAGAATCATTTCTACGGACATGAAAAACCACATGAGCAAAGTGAAAAGATATCTATGTAGGAGATATGTTTGTTGTATGGAAGAGAAGGTTGTTAGCATTAAATGCTATGAGAGAATGCAGATGTCTTGTTACAAATGGTGAGTGCGGTATTACAAAGTCTAAAAACTGAAACTTCTTGTGGACACTGCTGGTGTTCTTGCGACAAATATTGATGTATGCTATAATATGTTGACGTCCGCTGGCTTGCAGTAACAGCCTATTTTTGCATGGTGACCTGATAAGGCAGATTAGTTGACTTCCTTGTTCATGTGTTATTGTCAGAGCCGAACACGTTTAAAATTATTTTGACTCCGTGATTTTTAAAATGGCATCCATCCTTCTTATTATGAAAAGATGCAAATAAGTAGTACTGCCTCAAAAGCGTAATTTTTGTCGTGCAAAGTGCATTCCACTTAAAAGTTGTCGTTCACGATAGAAATTCTGCTGTTTGCATCACAGGTTAATCATGATGACAGTAGCATCTGTTTCATAGTATCTTTTTATGTAATAATTCTTGTTTTTATGACACAATCTCATGTTTGATTGCAGCTTGTCCGGAGCAACAGCCGTCGTTTTATGCCTTCACAAACAGACGAAGAAGCTCATCAATTATCATATCTGCAAAAGCACATGGCTAACATACTTACTCTTTTGTCTGATTCTGTTGAAGGCGAGGGTGAAGATTCTCTGGTTTGTTTGGATATACCTTTCTTCACCTTCATCTGCAAATTATGCACTAATTTCTAATTAAGTCATGGTTTATTGACCTGATACCAGACAATCAATGCTATGCATTAAATACTATACATGTGATTAACTTGTGGTGAAGTGCTGATTGGTCTCATAACAGTTAATTGGTAATCCTAGTCAATAATCTGTCTGGGTTTAGAAGTTTCATTCAATACTTTAAAGTTTACGGATAAATTCTTTTTACTCTAGTATATATATGACCAATGTGTGGGGTTTGCTTTTTTCCTTGTTTCCCTCACTTATTTAAACTACTTAAATTTCACAACACAATTATTCCGCATGAACGCTATGATTAGCAAAAAAATCATGTCGATGCTTGTTATTAAACAAAGGTGATGGATGCAACTGTTTCCTTGGACAAATCTTAATTGTTGCTTTTTTACCAGGTTTTGACGCTGGAAAGTTTTGAACATCTCAGTTTCCTTATTCAGTTCTCTGAAGGTATTCCTTTGAGTCAGGCAGCCGCTTTTTTTGCGAATTCTGATCCTGACATGCCTGCTGCACCTGTCCCTGCTTCCCAAGTTCATGAATGGGTTTTGCAAAACATTGCTGCTTCTTTGGAGAATATAACTGAAAAGGTCTCGCCTAAAGAGAATGGCTCACAAAGTGCTTCAGATTTAGATGTGACTATGGCTGATGCGACCGCAAGTAATACAAGAATCCAGAGCAGTAGCTTGCCAACGGCTATGTCTACGCCAAATAATTCTCCATATTTAAGGAATCAAATCTTTGTGGAGGGTATCTCTAAAGCTTCTGTGGTCAAGCAGGCAGGCGATCTTAAGGGACATTCTGTAAAGGTTAGATGATGCCATCAAGCCTCTCGTTAGTTCTAGTGGACTTCATAGATGCTAGAATCGGCAGGGAACTTGATGCTTCTGCTCTTTCTTCTTTATGAATTCTCTTTCTTCTTTATGAATTCATTCATGTTGTAATTTTTTAAGAAGGTATAATTTGTACTACCTTCATGGTTGGTACTGTAATGTGATATATATTTCCTACTTTGTGGAGAAATCCTTTTACAAACTGGGCTAAATTTTCTCAGACTGAAATAAAAATAAATTTTATTTCATCTAATTTTGATGGACTAGTGTCCTCTTACATACCATCTTATGTTCTTTTGGTCTTTTACTTACTATATTTGTAAACCATCTGATGTATTTACTTGCTTGGTCCATTTTTAGGTTCATTTAGAAGCATATTTTGTGCTATATGTTATTCTTTTGAAAAGAACATATGAATTACCGTACATAGTTGAAAATTCTGATTTGTATTTGGCACTGAGTATACCTTTTCTTGTTACATTTGCAGGTTTTAAACTGCCATGACTCCGTTATCTACATACTAGCACCTTTGAAGTATGCTACTGTATATGGGTGTTCTGATACAACTATAATTCTTTGTGCCATTGGTAAGGTATGTACAGTTTTGTAAGGGCATGATCTTCCATTTTCTGAATTCATCTCTTTCGCTAATGAAAAGGTTGTATAATTATCTTGGACAGTTGTTTTCCTTTTCTTTTTCTTTAGACCATTATAGTTGCAGTTCTTGCACAGGACTCCTTGGGATATTTTACATTCGTACAACTCAGAGAATTTCTGGTTTATTTTGCATGGAGGAGAATTTGTATTACTAAGTTTGTCCTGTAAAATGCTTAGGCATCTCTGCTCTTCATCACTTCCCTTGATCATCACTACATCACTTTCCGACTAAAAAGTACCTTATGAGTATAAATATTGGTCACTTTGCCTTTACACCATACTTGTATAAACCTTTTTATATAATGTAACTTGTGGATTGGATTTACAGGTCAATACATATTTTGAGTCGAAAACTAGCAGAACTTTTTGCATCGAGTGATGTAAGCTCTAGATAAAATGGTTGGAAATCTAGGGCTTGCTTGACATTGCTGTAGGCTACAGTGTTGTATAATGAAGTGACTTTTAAGTAGTGCCTTTGGAAGATGCACTATGTAAAAATTCTTCCCATAATTTCTCCTTTCAGCAGAAGGAGAAGCTCCAACTTGGGGCTTCTGCTTTTGGATCTCGAAATCTTATTTCAACTCGACACATAGTAGATTTGGATTTGGGGAGAAATTTTTACTTGCAATTTTTTTAAGCTCTACCTAGAATGGTTAGTATATAAATTTAATTTGATGATTTCCTTTCACAGATATTGTTCTTTTGGTAAATAGTTACTGTAGCACTGAATTATATTGTTCCTTTTCTTTTTTTTTCCTTAACCTCAAATTAAGAGCAATTTAAGAAAGGTGGCTGCTTGTGACAGCAACTTACAGCTGTTTTATCTTGCACTAAACTACGTTGTCGCATAACCTTAGACTTACGAGTGGTTAAGTCTACCTATGCTAGTTCCTTCGGAGCTGACATCTGGTTGATAGCCAGTTGGAAAGATGTACTAGTTTTTTGATAGAGCCTTCTGAAAATTAAATTGCCTAACCCTATATTGGTGGTGATCATTATGAAAATGATGTTGAACCAGCTCCATTGATATAAATTAGAACACTCCTTTTGCATGTATAATGTAACAAGCATCGAATCATGTGGGAGATCGATAGTTTATTGTTTATTTCTAGAGGTCTAGTAAACATATTTTTAGAACTGGAAATTCAGATGATCGAAGAGAAATCAGAACAACCTTTCGATAATCTACTTGTTGCTCTATATCACTTCATTCCTCTTCTTTTTACGTATCTTAGGACTACCTAATATACCAATTTGTAAGATGATCCAGGCGTGTAAGAAGTTTTGTTACTGTTTTCTTTGAAGTTTTGTCAGTATATTCCTTTTTCTTATCTGATGCTTTTATCAGTCAGATCATGTACCTTATTATGCGAGGTTACTGTGTGCTTGACGTATTGGCATATCATCTTTTTTTTTTTTAATTTATACTTGTCTTAGATGAATAACGTAGAACTTTTTTCCCATGTTTCTAGGCTGTCAAAATTGAGCATTGTGAAAGGGTGCAGATTATCACAGCTGCACAACGTATCTGTATTGCCAACTGTCGCGAGTGTTGTTTTTTCTTGGGTGTAAATCACCAACCTCTCATTGTGGGGGATAATCATAAACTGCAAGTGAGTGATTCTCTTTCTGCAGTTGTACTGTTTCTTGTATATTCGTCATTCTTGGATATAAAGTTACATGATCGCTATGTATTCTGTCTCTGGTATTACATGCTGCGTCAATAGCTTGAAGATAAAACTTTTTTTGTGCTAACATATAAAGTTACATGATCGCTATGTTTCTTCTATACACTTGGATTATTTCTTTTCATGTTATCCTATTTCTCGAAGTTGTTTTCTGATGCAGTAAATGTGTTGGAGAGGATAATTACCTAATGAAACATTTACCAACGATGCTAGATATCCTAGCATTCCCTTTCTTTTCTCATGATATATACCATTACTCCGAATGAAGATACAAGAATGGCAATATGTAAGAGACTGTTCAGAAAAGCAGTACCTATAATCTTAATGTGGGGATGCTACTGTGTGGTATATTAATACTAAGAAAGTAAATGTGTAACCTTATCAGGTGACGAATTTATTAATGATGTTTCTTAGCACCAAAGCTTTGCTTTTAAATGATGCTGAATCAACACAAATTTATATTCGCTGTTTTGTTGAGTTTACTTTATTACTTTTCTTTGACAGGTGGCACCGTTCAATACTTACTATGCCCAGTTGGGGGAGCACATGGCTCAAGTTGGTGTGGATCCGACCATCAACAAATGGGACCAGCCATTTGTATTGGGAGCGGTCGATCCTCATGATTCGCTATCCCACCCTGCAGGGGTTTCCGATGCTCAAGCCGAGTCCGCCGCTAGTCTTGATCCCGATCTATTTACCAACTTCGTGGTGCGCCATATACTTATATGACTGCTTATTGGTTGTATGCCTTGTGTCATTCTTTGGTTACATCCTAAAATTTCTTTTATTCTAGATGTATCTCATTTCCTTTATTTCCTAGGATGCAAGTAATTACTTTGCGGATTTGGATGTATGAACATCTTCTTCACTATATCTACTTTGTTTACTCTAATGTGGTTATTGGTTTATAGGGAGTTCTAAAAGATGTTGTACGAGTGTAGTATATACAACCTCTGCGCATGATAAATCACCTCATAGCTGGAATAAGTTTTCTTAGAGTATCATGATCATAAGAACCTTGCAACGAACTAAAATCAAATTCCTAATACTGCGTTAGTTCTTAGTGAATAGCTAGTTCCAACATCCTAACAGGTCCTTAGTAACCATAATTTTCACAATAAGACGCCTAATTTTGTCTTATAAGAACTCTAGTTTATCTTAATTATTCATACATATCATTGCTTTTTCGTGAGGAGGTTGATGATATGATCATTTTTAGGTCATCTAATTTTACTCCTCTTCTGCTGCACTCTGTTGCAGATCCCTAGCTGGTTCGGAGCCGAATCATCATCAGAGCCAACAAAATACAACCCATTTCCATTGCCTGAAATTTACTGGGCATCCCAAAAGAAAAAGGTTTGTACTCTAGATCGCGAATGCAGTCCAAGAAGATTGTTTTGCAATTACACACCGAACAAATCTCTTTCTTTTTCACTCAGTTAAATTTCTTTCAGAAATCAACTTGAACGATTAAATTGGTGCTTAAATTTTCTTGCTTTCATTTTTTCTTTTGGTTTCTCCTAAGCTGTCGAGAATCAGTAATTTTTCTGCCTAAACAAACATCTATTTGATCTTCGTCTACGAAAGTTCACATTTATTTCCCTATTCGTCTGGGATATGAAGTATTTATTATCGATTTTATTTTCAGCATGCGATTTTGGATGATATCCAACAAACAATACGGGAACTGCAACTTGATGAGAACCGGAAGAGGGATTTGGCATGCGCCCTTCATGTACATTTCAGAGACTGGTTATACGGTAAATACTTCTTCTCTCTATAATGCATCATGAAATACATGCAAGTAATTTCACAAAATAGTGGGTATGCTGAACTTGGTCACGGTTCGCCCCTTAGTCATCACCGAGTACAATGCATCTGCTCGTGAGCGGCAAAACTCGTTTTCGTAGTGTCACGCCAAGTTAATTGCACGCTAGTTTTAGTTTCGATTGAAATAGGTGGAAAATTGGAGCTACATGAAATTCATGTGAGAATGTACGTTGTTGGAGTTGATGACGGTCTGCATGATAGGTTTGACCGAGTTTAACGTTTCTGATTTGGCAGTAACAAAACCTTTTCTTTTTCCTATCACTCCCAACTAAAGATTTCGGCGCAAAAATGTGTACCTCGATATTAATACGTCAGCGGTTGTTATGTAACCCGACAACTGTAGACATTCTATCTCGCGCTGACGACCTTTTTCTTTGCAGCTTCTGGCAATATCCGCCAGCTTTATTGTCTTCAAGGTGACTGAACTAACGACACATTAATCCGGTAAGTGTAACTCCACACCTTCAGTGCTGTGTAAACTATTATAAGAATCTGATCTCTCTGCCATTCCGCCGCTTCCCGCGTTCGAAATTCACATTCATTTACATTTTCGAGGGTACTTTGTATCTTACCAATTGGATGCTGTGCTGCTTTCGCATCTGCAGTGGTTTTCCAAGGAAGAAAATGTGAATATTCACACTCTTTTGTAGTTTTCATTCCCTTTTTTTTTTTTATTATTGCGCGATTTTGTTCGCTGCTAGAAAAATAAATTCATTACAATTGCTGTTTGCCTCTTTTCTCATCTGATCTTTTTATATGATGGGTATCTTCAAACAACCCCCTGGTTGGTTTTGCGCATTCGCGGTTCGCTTCTTTTGCGCTATTGTTTGTTTCATTTGATTGCTCTGTGGTTTCTATACTTAACCACTGGATGGTTAAGTGCAAATAAGTGAAAGTACAGGGACAGCGAAGTGCAAATGCGTTTAACCAACCACCTTGTGCATCATCTCTCCATCTGCAAAGAATGTAGGATGTTTGTTTTTTTATTATTTAAGTTTTGGGTAAATTGCATGTTTGGTCCTCAAACTATAACCTGGGTGACACTTTGCTCCTCAAAATTTAATTTATTATAATTTTTGGCTCAAATTTTTAGAATTATTGTAATCAAAATACTAATGTAACAGTATTATGATTGCTATTGTGGCGAATGGTTAAAATCTGCTGTTTGAGGACCATAGGTGCAATTTATCTGAAGGTGAGGGATTTCTTATGATTAAAATCTGCTGATAATTAGGGGCTTCAATCCATTTACAGGGATAAAGTTGCCTCAGATTTTTAGGCTCCATTTAGAATTACAAAAAGAGTGAGTGTAGTAAAAAAAGTCGGTAAAAGTTATATTTTTAATTTTTAAAATGCGAGTTTGTTTGTTGCGCTTTCGCTTGAACTTTTTAATTTGTTAAAAATAATTTGATTTTTTAAGTTTTACCATATCGTTGTAACACTTTTATATTATTTTTATATTAACCGTGCTTCAATGGTTAACTAATTTGAAGGGTGGAACTTAATTGTAACAATATAAAAAGTTTGAGCCACAAATTATATTTAATTAAAGGGGCAATTTCTTACATACCCCTAAAAATTTCTCTGTTTTCAGATTTACCCTTCTTAGAAGGCTAATATTAAAACTACCCTTCTTACGTTCCAACTGCTTTCCAAAATACCCCTGAAGTTAAACTCTGTTAGTGTACCGTTTGAAACTGCCGTTATCTGTGTGTAATTATTATTTTGCCCTTTCAAATATACCCTAAACCCTAAAACCCTAAACCCCTAAACCCTAAAAGCCTAAAACCCTAAAAAATCCTAAACCCTAAACCCTAAAACCCTAAACCCTAAACCCTAGAACCCTAAAAAATCCTAAACCCTAAACCCTAAAACCCTAAACCCTAAACCCTAAAACCCTAAAAAATTCTAAACCCTAAACCCTAAAACCCTAAAAAACCCTAAACCCTAAACCCTAAACCCTAGAACCCTAAAAAATCCTAAACTCTAAACCCTAAAACCCTAAACCCTAAAACCCTAAAAAATCCTAAACCCTAAACCCTAAACCAGGGCAAAATAGGTATATCTGATAGTTTTCAACTCCGATTATTATTTAACTCTAGTTTAACCCTAGTTAATTTAACAAAGGGAAACGGTAGGGGTATTTTTAATAACGGTGGAACGTATGAAGGGTATATTGGAAAGAAAAAAATAAGAGGGGTAAATCAGATATTTCTTTATATTTCAGGGGTACACAGGCAATTATCCCTTAATTAAAATTTAGGGATTTGAGTGTGACTCAACTTATAATATGAAAAAAAATTATTTGTATATTTAAAGGGAAAGTATATTTTATATTCTACTTATAAATTTTAATACGTTGGAATAAATTTTATTAGCGACATTATTTTGACCAAAATTTTTGTAACCAACTTGTAATATGGGGATTGTATAAGGACTGTTTATAAAGTTTTCCATCCCTACCATTTCCGATCCTTTTAAATGGATAACGTTCCCTCTCTCTCTCTCTCTCTCTACACCACCACAAAAATGGCGACGATCTCCTCGTTATCCTCCCCCACACTCTTCCGAAACCCTAACAACACCCGCCGCATCATCCGCACACCCAACTACCGCGCCGCCCTCGGAGCCCCATGGAGCCCCCGAACCCTAGGTCCCTCTTTCTCCGTCGCAAACCCTAGGAGTACCAGAAGCAAAACCGTAGGCGCCTCCTCCATGGCGGCGGCGGAGGCGGAGGTGGCGACGGCGCCGGCGCGGCGGCTCTACGTGGGCAACATCCCCAGGACGGTCACCAACGAGGAGCTCGCTGGCGTTTTCGGGGAGCATGGATCCGTAGAGAAAGCCGAGGTATTATAATTGATGAGAACCTCTAATTAGAGAAGCTTCTTCTTTTGTAATGTAATCTATTTTTGTTATTAAGATTGGCTTTTATCTTGTTGCTTGAGAACAGTTTCTTACTTAATTGCTTAAAAAACCCCAGAAAATTTGATCTATGGGACTCTGAAATGCGTAATGTAATCTATGTTCAGTATCATAATTGGATTTTTTAGCTTGGTAGTTGAGAATAGTTTCACACTTAATTTCTAAACAAAACCCTCAATTTTTGATCTATGGCACGCTCAAATTTGTTGAACAAAATTGGTTTCAAAATTGGAACATTAATTGCGTAAAACCCCCCTCAATCTTTGATCTATAAGACTCAAATTTGTTGAACAAAACTGGTTTCAAAATTGAAACTTGGGAGCTTGAGATTGGTGGATTAGTTGGGCTCTTTGCTTGTTAGTATTTGTATGCCTAATTATAAAGAAATAACCCTTCATTGGAGAAGAGCTTACACAAAAGGCGAATGTTAGTAGAATAGAAAATTGTTCTATGCGTCGAGTAGTAATAGCATTCGTGTATGATGATAAGTTTAGTGAAGTAGATTTTCAATATGGTTTCGTTTGTCGCCATAATACGTTGTAAAGATGAATGATTTAATTCGAGTTGTGTAAGAGAAGAGGAAATGGTAATCCTCTACGAAGGGAAAATATCAAGTAAGAAATGATAGCTCTTGGTTTGAGAATGGATGTAGCATGAAGGGAACAAACGAAAAGGATTCATGCAGCGGACTCCCGATAATTAGTTATAAGCATTATTTTGATCTTCTTTTGTTGCACTGAACATACTTCTACCTGTTTTCACAAGTTCTACATGCACATAACGACGCACTGTGCCATCCAGTTGCACGAGATAAAGAGTCGAAATTGATTAGATAAGTAGTGATTATGTTATGGTCCTGTGTTGTCTTTTGCAGGTTATGTATGACAAGTACTCTGGTCGGAGTCGGCGCTTTGGGTTTGTCACTATGAGTTCAGTAGAAGATGCAGCTGCTGCTATCGAGAAGCTTAACGACACTGTAAGTCGCAGTACTCCAGTCGAACCCTTCTTTAGTAATCTCATATCTTGGTTTAAATGACATGCCTGGGATTTCTACTGTAATCACCATTTATCAACAGGAGATTGGTGGTAGGAAAATTAAAGTTAATGCGACGGAAAAGCCATTGGCGACCGTTGATCTCTCCCTTCTCCGAGTTGAAGAATCAACATTTATCGATAGTCCGCACAAGGTTTATGTCGGTAATTTGGCAAAGACGGTGACCTCCGAACTACTCACCGAATTCTTTTCTGGTAAGGGAAAGGTTCTCAGTGCAAAGGTCTCTCGAGTTCCAGGAACCTCGAAATCCAGTGGCTTTGGCTTCGTCGCATTTTCTTCTGATGAAGATGTCGAAGCAGCTATTTCTTCCTTCAATAGTGCTGTAAGTAAAGCTTTCTTTTACCAACAATTTCCTGCAGGGTATCGACTTGACTTCTGAAATAGCTTCTCTACTTCTAGAAGTAACAGTCATGTGTTTAGAAAAACAAAAGTGAGACGGCGCTTTACTTGTTTATCATATGAAACTAAAACCAGGTTGTATATTATTGTTTTTTTTTTCCTTTTTCTTCAGGTGTTGGAAGGGCAAAAAATCCGTGTTAATAAAGCATAGAGAGAATGTTGGATGAACACTTCGAAAGATCAGAAGATCGGACCGTCGGAGCCTCCTAAAAGCTGATCAAGTGATCGAGCACCGCGGCCGCGAAGGTGATATGTTTTCATTGTAGGAGAGCTTTTCTGTGTTTAGTGAATCCTTCCAGTCAATGTGTTGTAGAACCTCACAAAATTTTGAATGCAAATACCACATCACCTATTATTTTGCTCCAAAAAGTGGGTTATATAAATTGGAAATAATAATACATAAAAAGAAGAAAAATAACACACACTATCAAGCTGATTAAAGTGAAAAAGTGTGACATTGTTTCACTCTTATCTCACAAAGAAGGTGAATTTTCCTCTTAGTAAACTTCTGCTATACATGAAAAGCTGATCTCCATTCATCTTTCTCCAGTAATAATGTCTTTATACTGCACCAAAAGAGGAAGCAAAAAAAATTAATAACAGGCACATTTTGAGGTTTATGGTAATTTAACATGTAATAATGCTTCATCAAATCAAACAATGAAAAGAGAGACCATTTTAGATATGTTAAATCATTCGAAGCAACCGTTTATCTCCGATTAGCTTACGCTATCAGAAAACGGTGTTTCCAACCTTTATATTCAACACTCTCTCTTACGTTCGGATTTGATTTTTTTTAAGACGTATATTTAAATTAAATGAGAGAATTATCTCGAACTCAAGATCGATATTTTTAATATTTATATTTAAAATAATAATATAAGAAATTCAGAATCTCCTAGTCTGATATAATATTAAATTACATAAAATGATAGTTTATTTTTTATAGTTTAAGCTATTATAGGACAATATTGTTAACATTTATATTCACTAAGATGTTCCCATATTTCTAAAAACTGAAATATATTAGGCTACCTCATTTCTCTACCTGATCAAGAATCCTTGGCCTTCAACAACAGCTAACATTGCGAAATCTCGAAACGCAAAGTTGAATGAATGATACAACAACATGTAAGCGAAAAAAATTCCGGCAGCTAACTCGCGGGGCTCAATTGAAGTATCTTTTCAGCCTGTTCTGGGAAAAATGTGATAAAAAGAAATGCACCTGCAGATGATGAAGATCAAAGAGAAAGAATATAAGTCCGAAGACGGCATGTTTAAGTCGTAACTAAAACGATAAACTTACATATCAATACGGTCCCTAGAACTGCAGAAATTTTCCCCTGGATGGTCACTAGACCGGCTTTGCCCGCGTTTTGGAGCTCGGCAGTCCCTTCTGCATCAAACATACCTGCATTCATGAAATGCAATTACTGCACCTGCAATTACTGCGATTTTACGCAACTACAGTTGCTAGAGATGACCTGGTTTAAGCGATTGTAGACCCGATGTTATACAAGCTAGATTTTCGAAACCTTCTCTGTCGAGCCTGTTCGCAGCTGCAGTGGACCTTCAGTATCAAACAACTCCATTACAAGCAGAATCATTTGGAAACTGTGTTTACGGTTTAGCAGAATCGGCATTCAACTAAAAGTGCTCGATTCGATGCTCGCAGCATGAGGTTTAGCTGTTATAGCAGAGAATCCTCAACCATGAACATATTCAATCAATAACGCCGATAGCGGAAAATAACGAGGAACAGAAAAGAGAATCATCGTGAACAAAGAAAAAAATGAGTCATTCGCCAACCTCAATCCTTCCTGGCACACAACTAACAGTTTGCCATCGGGAGAAAACTTCTCCTTCACCGATTTCACGAAATCGGGATTCTGTTTGGTAAACGAAAGGCCGAAGAACAACCCCGCAAAGTTGTTGTGCACCGTCCGCTTCACTACCGTCCCTGCAGACCGTTAAACTTTTGAGATTCAACCGTAGTTACCAATCCCAACATAGAGCTCGCGATTGAAAGTAAAAAGGCTAAATCGATACCTAAATCGCTATCATTGTTCTCGATGAAGAGGGGCACGTGGTAGCACGACCTGATGTGGGCCCGATCGAACTGAGTTTTGTCCCGAACGTCCAACACGGTGTATCCCTCTTCGTCGACGAGCCTCTTCGCTTCGTCTCCGCTCACGAAATTCACTTCGGCTCGAATTACCGAAACTCTCTTTCTATATGGCTTGCTGTTGAGAGCTTTCGAGTAGTCGATTCTACAAGTTGCCCAAGAGACTCTGGGATAGCCAAATACCATAATTGCATAAATTTGATATTTACTTATGTTTGACTCTGCTGCAGAGTGTAGTGTTGTTTAATGAAGTACGATGACGGAACCCCAGAAAACAGAAGCATCAAATCACGGCTTCTGCTTCTAAGCCTAAGAATTTCCAACCCAAAACATCAAAACTGGTACTAAAAATACTTATACTGAACCCAAAACATCAAATTTTTTTGTGAAATTATATAAAACAATCGTTGTACTACAAAAACTTAAGCTATTAGAGAACGATGTTTTAAATATTTCAACACTTCCTGTCACGTCTGAGCTCGATACTTTTTATAGGCCCAAGACATGCATTTGAATTAAATAAACAAAAATTAATTATGCTAGGAATCTGACGGGACTCGAACTCAAGACCTCCAACTCTGAAACCATGTGAAACAATCGTTGTGCTCCAAAAACTTAAACTATTAGAGAACGATATTTTTAATGATTCAGCACTCTCCCTCACGTCTGAGCTCGATACTTTTTATAGGCCCAAGGCGTGCATGAGACTCGAACTCAGGACCTCCCGTTCTGATATTATGTGAAATTATATGAAGCAACCGTTGTACTCCAAAAACTTAAATAGAATTTTTAATATTTCAACATTTTTCAACCCCAAAAAAATGAAACTATAATTCAGGTTCAAAATTGGGTTCTTTGAGTGAATAAATTCAAATTCGGCATCCCTACTACAAAGTAAAATGGCCACAGCGAGTCTAATTAAGCACCGAAAAATTCACAATTAATCTAAAATTAGCTTCAAGGAAACCCTAATTTATCCAAACCTAACATCCAAAACTATGGTTTTCTAGCCCTAGACACACAAATTAGGTTTCCACAACCATTTTTTGATTCTAGATGAAATTTAGATGGGAAAAAATTATAAAAATTGCAGCTTTTACACTCAAATTGCAAGAACATAGAAGAACAAATGGCAATTTTTTTTTAAAAAAAAAGGGTTTTGAGTAATTAATTACCTCGGAGGAGAAGAGGCTGTACACAATCCGAGAAGGGCCATTTTTTTTTAGGGTTAGGGTTTAGTGCCAGGGTTAGGGTTTCGCTGAAGAGAGGGGGCGGGAGAAGAAGCATCCACTCCCCGCGCCACGTGTCGGCCCCACGGGGAAATCGCGGGGACCAATGGAAGAACGCCACGTGTCGGGGCGTCATTTTCTAGATGTAGAGACGGGACGAGGGCATTACAGTCATTTTACACTCGCGTTCGATACTGAACCGGATTGAACCCGACGAATGAACCGGTCTGAACCGGACCGGTCCTATGCGCCCTCGTTTTCTTTTGTTGGTAATTTTTTTTTTAAAAAAAAATTTAAATAAAATCTTCACATAAAAGAGCATATGATATGAGTATATATTTATATAGGGTTAATTTTATAGAGATGTAAACATATCGAATAGTAAATATATTTATATAAAATTTAAATTTTTATATTTATTTTTTAAAAAATTATAAGCTGTTCATATATGTCTCTGTCGTCAATATCCGTTAGAAAAATATAATTAACTATAGTTAAATACTTAACCTTAGATTAGTAAGCGAGATAAATTTTTTTTTTTATCCTTTCAGATATTATACTTAATCATGTGTATATTTTTAAACAGGTGGAACTTTTGAAAAAATATATTTATAAGGATAAAATTGACATTTTTTTTATATTCAGTTAAAATATAAATAATAAGTTAATATTAACAAACCAGAAAGACATATATCTGCTATTTCATATGTTTACAAAAAAATATAGTTAACTATAGTTAAATACTTAACCTTAGATTAATGAGCGAGATAAATTTACCTTTTTATCCTTTCAGATATTATACTTAATCATATGTAATTTTAAGCAGGTGGAAGTTTTGAAGAAATATATTTATAAGAATAAAATTAATATTTTTTTTATATTCAGTTAAAATATAAATAATAAATTAACATTAACAAACCAGAAAGACATATATCTGTTGTTTCATATGTTTACAGAAAGTTGTATAAAATTAACCCATTTATATATAAAAAATATTTATTAATAATAAAAAATAAAAAAAAAATTAGCGTATTATAAGCCAATTAATTATATAAAATTTGTGTTAAAATAATTATAAAAAAATAGCTGTGATACTACACAGGAGATTTTGAGTGTCAGTTTAGTTCGGCTTTTATTTTGATTTCAATAACAATTTTTTATATATATATTTTGAATATTTTGAGGATTGAAAAAGAGATGCTCGAATTTAATGATTTAACCATAAAGAAAATTAATTTATAATTAACAAAATGTTAATAAAAAAATAGCCTTATTGAGCTTAATATTATAAAGAAACTAAAATGTATACAATTTATCTGGATTATAGATGATTTTGATTTGACTATCCGATTTTTCAACATTTTGATTTTACCGTCCAATCTTTTAATTTATTTGATTTGAGTTTAAAAATTAAGATAATTATTTATTTTAATAAATTCATAGTTATAAGGATTATACGAAATATGCTAATTAAATCGGTAAAAATAAACGACGCGTTCAAATTTTAAAGTCAAAATATTATTGACCAATTCAAATCAAATAAATTGAAAGACAGAATAGTAAAATTAAAATTAAAAAAAATATGATAACTAGCTCAAATTATTAATATATAGTTGTGATAAGTTCAGTACATTTTTTACCTACGCCCACACGAAG
The DNA here is from genome assembly GCA_029204045.2 of Tillandsia leiboldiana. NCBI lineage: Eukaryota > Viridiplantae > Streptophyta > Magnoliopsida > Poales > Bromeliaceae > Tillandsia > Tillandsia leiboldiana. The sequence continues at coordinate 7,793,598 of CM055083.1, forward strand.
TTTTTGCTTCGCATGGCTTTTATAATAACTTTTGCACTTCGAGAAGTAAAAGTTAAACGTTTCGTAAACAAAGTACCTAATCTTCACTGTTGCAAAAAACAGAAGCTGCAGTTCTATTTCAGCACAACAGATCGAAATTTATTAAGAAAAAAAAAATAATTTTATACAATTCTCTTTAAACATATCGAATAGCAGATATATCTCTATAAAGTTTAACTTTTTATATTTATTTTTTTAAAAATCTTAATTGTTCATATATATATATATATATATATATATATATATATATATATATATATATATATATATATATATATATATATATATATATATATATATATATATATATATATATATATATATATATATATATATATATATATATATATATATATATATATATATATATATATATATATATATATATATATATCTGATTTGTTAATGTTAATTCGTTGTTTATTTTTTAACGGAATATATATGAAATATTAATTTTGTCCTTTCAAATATATTCTCCAAAAGCTTCAAATGTTAGAATAGTACAAAAATATCCAAAATGATAAAAAAAATAATTTACCAAACTAACTAACTAAGATTTAATATTTAATTTTATGATTAACTTTTTTTTTATAACGGATATTAACTGTATATATATAGAGAGAGAGAAAGAGAGTCCGGCTATTATACTTGTACAAGCACCAAGTAATTGATACTGGTAAGTTTTCTACCGTTAGATCTACCCATTTGATTAATTTCATACCTTTGATCATTCTATTCCATCAACCACTCACTAAACCTAAGGGGGGGTCACTATCATCCTAACCGCACATCTTTTCATCTAAGTGCTAAAAACTTACCAGTACCAATAACTCTATACTTTTAAAAGTATAGAAGCTCAAATATATATTTATATATATGAATAATTGTAATGATCCGACCTACTAGCAATAATAACTCGTTGGGTTCAAATCACAGTCCAAAATATTTAAGCTAAATTATTATTACTCAAAATCATCAAGATGTGAAACTTGTTTCGTTAGTTCTGTCATATAGACTCAGACTCAGCCGAGACTCGTCATACACTTCCGCCTGGTGATTGGCTCTGATACCAAATGTAATAACCCGATCCACTGGCAATAATAATTCGTCGGACCCAAATCACAGTTCAAAATGGTGAAGCCCAGTTATTATTACTAATATCCATGTCTCTTATCTATTAATCACAACTCTATTTCCATCCATTAGAGTGTTACAATAATTCAGAACTTTCGAAAAAATAAATATAAAAAAATAAATTTTATTAAAATATATTTACTATTCGATATATTTACATGAACAAATATGAAATTAACCATAGTAACAATTTTGGGCAGACAACTTTCCACTCCTGCTACAACTGAAAGCTACTGCAGGAATTTATGGAAAAGCTGTCAAGAGCTTTTTCCTCAAATAGCTGTGCTCAAAAGCTCAATTTCTCTTCCTACTATTTTCTAATCAAAAGCTTAACCCCCACAAAATGCACCAAAAAATAAGCTTAAAAAAAAAAAAAAATTGGAGAAAGAAAAGCAAATGTTCAACAAATTAATCCTAAACTTACACAAAGACAAAATGAATACAATTTTTTATTTAATCAAATTGATATAAAAAAATATATATATACTCACCGCTTAAGAGCAGGAAATGGACGGCTGAGATCGCATCACGGGAGTTGAAATTTTTAGAATTGATTTGATCGGAGCCGTTGGTGACTACTGAGTGTGTTGTTGAAGGCCCATAGATTTTTTAATAATTAAGAGCTTTTTGTGGGTCTTTTCGAAAATGGGCCTTAACATTAAAGAGACTCCATATTGGAATTTGTTTAGGATTTTTTTTTAAAAAAAAATTTGTTACATTAGTATATTATTAGTATATTTTATTGGTCTCTAATATATATATATATATTACATAAAAAAATAATATATTTTATAAAATATAAAATAATTAAATATTATATATAATATTATTATAATCATATTATTATATAAAACACTTCAACATTATTATATAGTGTACTTCAATAATAATATATAAAAATACTTCATAAATAATAAATATAAATAATTAAAGGCATTTAATTTTAGAACAATATATATTTAATATATTTATTATCTTATATAATATTTTATTTTATATTATATGGTATATTTTAGGATAACATATAATATAAATTTATTTTAGGATAACATATAATATAAATTTATAAAAGTAATATAGATAATATAATAGCATATAATATAATAATTATTGTATAATAATAATAATAATAATAATAATAATAATAATAATAATAATAATAATAATAATTGTTATTATTATTATAAAATATGTTAATATATTATAAAATAATATATATAATATAGCTAAATTATTATATTAATTTAATTATATTTAATAAACTAATTATAGCATGACAATAGTGCTATTTTATTAAAATGTTGAAATAGTTATTCTCAAATTATTTTAGGATTAACTAGAATAATTTGATTTGATCAGAACATCTATTCTTGTCATTTTTTTTTACACTGTTTAGCGAAATAGGCGTAATAATTTTAGTTGTTCTCAATTTATTTCAAAACCAAACAGAGGAGCCATCTTGTAGGAATTGAAAGAAAAAAAAAAGAAAAAGAAAAAAGTTCAGAGGTGCCTTTGGAAAAAAAAAAAAAGAAAAAAAGAGTATGATATAAAAAGTGAAAATATATATATATATATATACGGTTTTCAGCCGTTGGATGAAAAGATAAGCGGTTGAGATTATAGTGGTCGTATATTTTTTCATCCATCGACTAAAAACTTGATAGCACCCATGGCTTGGTGCTATCGATAGTATTCTAGCCTAATTATATATATATATATATATATATATTATTTATATTTATTATTTTTGAGATAACTGTGAAATATATTTTTAACTATTCTTAATAGTAAAAAAAATGTAACCTAACAAAATTTTAAACTTATTTTTGTATATTTCAAAATATTTAATTATTTCTAAAATAAAAATTTACTTCTAAGAATTTCATGCATTAATGTATTCCCAAAAGAGCAATACTATCCGTACATTCAAAATTGGGTCTACAATATACATTCCATCCATTTTTGTTAGAAATATACAACTAATTCACTTAAAATGTATAGCCCACGAGTCTCGACCGGACTCAACCCAGAACGTTAAGTTTATTGTTGGGCCTCTTGTAGTTAGGTTTATTGTGGATCGCAGTGTTCACCCAACTCAATTTATTAGTTTTCTAGGCCAATTATCACGGAGCAAGAAGTTGGGCCTATTTTAATTCCGGACTCAACCCACCTGAACGTTAAATTTATTGTTGGGCCTCTTGTAGTTAGATCTATTGTGGATCGCAGTCCCACTGAACTTATTGGGCTCACCCAACTCAATTTATTAGTTTTCTAGGCCAATTATCACGGAGCAAGAAGTTTGGCCTATTTTAATTCCGGACTCAACCCATCTGAACGTTAAATTTATTGTTGGGCCTCTTGTAGTTAGGTCTATTGTGGACCGCAGTCCCACTGAATTTATTGGGCTCACCCGACTCAATTTATTAGTTTTCTATACCAATTGTCACGGAGTAGGAAGTTGGGTCTATTTTAATCCATAAATAAATAGCCAATAATCTCCCCCTCAACATCTGTACCGTGTGGAAATCGAACTCGTGCTACTGATTCGAATATCAGTTGTCGGATCATTGGCGCTAACCATTAATCCTAAAAACTTGAACTGTTACACAACCAATTCGCTTAAAGTGTATAGACACAACGCTTACAGATCTCAACCGGACTCAACTCATCTGGACATTAGGTCTATTGTGGACTGCAGCCTGACTTAACTTATTGGGTTCCCAACTCAACTTATTAGTTTTTTAGACCTATTGCCATAAAGCAAAAAGTTGAATATATTTTAATTCATAAATACATAGTTAATATTATATACTAGTTATTTCGAAATTACTAGTAAAATTTATTCTATTATAGAATCGATGGGTAGAATGTAAAATGTACATCCCATCTTAATAGCTTGGGTTAAATTGCACTCCAGTCCCTGAGCTTTTAGTCCTGTTTTATTTTGATCCTCAAGTCTTAAGTTCAGCATGTAAATACAAATTAAATTATTTATAAAATTAGCAGTATTATAAATCAAATATAATTTTATTTTTATTCATAATTATTTATTTTAAAATAATAAATTATTTTAGAAAAAAAAATCTAATATTCATTATCACAGAACCAAATTGGCCCTTAAAATTTTTAGGCTTCTAACGAGAACTAGGGGTGATAAGGGCTTATCCTTCCTAGTTATACCAAAACGCAATTAAGTAGGGGTGGGAATAACTGTTCTCGTCTTTCTGAAATAAGCTGGTATAAGACTGGAATTACTATTCCAGTCTTTTTCTGAAACAAAACTTGTTCCCATTTGAGAATAAGCTTAATTAAATTAATATAATTTTAATTATTGTTTTAACTCTTTAATTAATCCAATATTTTAATTAATTTAATTATTTTATTAACTAATTATTTAAGTATTTAGATAATTAACTAATTATTTAGGACAATTAAAATTAAAATTTTTAACATTTATAAATTTTTAAATTTTAAATTTTAAATTTTATAGCTTTTAAAATTTTTAACTTTAATTTTTAATAAATTTATCATATAATTTTAATAAATTATATGATAAATTTTTTTAATAATTTTTTATATATATAAATAAAATATAAATTTTAATAAATTTTTTGATAAATATTTTAAATTAAATATTTAGAATCATATCATTAAAATTTTAATCATAAATTAAAATTTTAGTCATCTTTATTCTTCTTATTCATTTTTAACTTACCAAACACAATTTTCTTTATACCCGGTATAACTCTTAAACCCAACCAAACAGAAATTTATAGTAATTCCTGTTAATACCATAACTTATACCTATTCCCGGTATAATTAAATTTTTCTTATCTCCGAACCAAATACAGCCTTAAAGTTTTTGACTTATTCAACTTTTGCGTGCTTCAAAAGAATAGTATTTCTTGCACGTTGTTCATCTGTATGCTCTTGCACCATGCACATTTCTCTTATTAACACAATAATACAATTTTTAAATGTGGAAAAGAATAAAATAATATAGAACTTATTTTAATTATTAACTATTCTGAATCAGTTATCTAATTCTTTAAAATTTTAGTTTTAGTATCTAATATTTCAATTTGTCTGATTTGAATTAATTAACGATACTTTAATTTTAAAATTTAAATTCATTGTTTATTTTTACTGGCAAATTGGATAGTAAAATTAAAATTTTAAAAAATTGGTTAATCAATTCAAAATAATTTATAATTAAGATAAATAATATAATTTTTTATCCTCTAATTAAAAAAAAGTACATAACACAATAAATAATCTTGTTAAACTCTGTGCCACCGTTTGGATGTGGTATAAAGGGGATATCCCCCTTTATACCCAAACGGGTTTGGAATATTTTCGTTTGGGGATATCCTCCCAAACGGGAATATCCCCGGGTAAACCCACCCGGTTTATCCCCCAACCCCCCAGGTTTAAACCCTCTCTAATCATTACTTCTTACTCCTCTCTCTCTCTCTCTCTCCTAGTGCTTTGGGAAGGGGCTTTTTCCATTTTTTTTTTTTTTTTTTTTTCGTTTTTTTTTTCTTTTATATGCTTCAGTTTTTTTTTTTTTAAATAAAAATTTTTAAATAAATCTTAAAATTTTATTTTATTTTTAAAAATTATTAATTTTAAAATTTATACAATATTTTTATAATTTTTTTAAAATTTATATACATTTATAAATTAAAATTTTTACTCCTACTTAACATTTTAAAATTAACATTTTTTTTTACTCCTACTTAAAATTTTTAAAAAAATTAAAATTAATAAAGATTAAAATTTGAATAAATTTTAAAATTTTAATTTTTAAAAAAATTATTAAAAAAAAGAATATTTTAATTTTTTATCATGAGTATGTATAAATCATTTATAAAATAATATTATTAAATTTTATTTAATAATATTATAATTTTTAATATAACTAAAATTATATTAAATTTTTAATCGTTAAATATTATAATTTTTAAGACAAATTAAAATAAAATAGAATTTTATATAGTATATAATTAATTAAATATAATATATAAGATTTGTTATAATTAAATAATTCTAATACATTACCCTATTATCACATTTATAATATACATAAAAGTAAAGGTCGCATCGTCATTAAACATAAAAGTCAACTTTATACCTCTTATTCTTCATTCCCAATCCAAACACCTAATTTCTTATACCAGGTTTAAACCAGGTTTAAGCCTTATTCACATCCAAACACAATTTAGGTTTAAACCAGATTTATCCCTTACTTTATACCTATACCTGGTATAACTCATTCCGGTATAAGCCACATCCAAACGGTACCTGTACAATTTATTGAAAATAAAATAATTTTTAAGTATTTAGGATGCCAAATATCAAACTCACAGGCGCGAAAAGTATAAATACAATTCGAATGTTTTCATGATAAAAAATTTAATAATTAATATTTAAAATTTTTAGTTCGAAATTTAATTATTT
>CM055083.1:7802730-7838158 GCA_029204045.2 Tillandsia leiboldiana
AATTTAAATTTGGAAGATTCAAATTTTCTATGCACCAAGTGGTGTTATAATCAACAACCCAGAATTTTCAAGAAAGCGAAATAATGAAATTAAACTCATGTTACATGTTTCCAATAAGGAAAATGCTATGTGTACACCCGTAAGGGGTGTACATCTCACACCCCCACTCATCTAAGGATGGGGGTTTGATGATGGGTCACTTGATGTGACCCGTAAAAAATATCGCCACCATTAAAATGGTGGAGATGTATGATGTACACCCCTTCGGGGTGTACATGTAGCATTGCTCTTCCAATAATAGTGAATTTTTGTACGTAGACTTTTTTTTTTTTTTTTTTTTTTTTTTTTTTTTTTTTTTTTTCTTAATGTTGAAAAACACTTTCCATTGTTTAGATATTCATTTTGAAGCTTCTATTAATGGAATTTTAGAACTAGCTAGGTTTTTTAATTATTAATTAAGCTTAATTTTTATGCGCAAATGTAACAATTAATGATGCACTAATTAATTAACTAAGAAGATGTATCACAATAAATGTACTATCACATGAAAAACCCTTTCATCTATATATATTGGGTCACTAGAACAATTATAAGGATACATATTTGTGACATTTTTATGAAAGTGTTCTATTTATATTCCATCTATATTCAAAATTAGATTATAGGGACATATTTTTGGGACACATTATAATAATGTATCGTTATACACCCTAACGACGACACATATAATGACACTAATAATAAGTGTCGGTATTTTTGTCAGCGACGCTTTTTTCAAATTTTAGAAATACTTAAAAATATCGCTATAGTATAATTTTGTTGTAGTGGGTTTATCACTAATTATATGTATATTTCTCCAACTATAACACCATATAAATTTATAATGAATATGAAAGTAATTAAGTACTCAAAGAAATAAGTCACTTAATTAAACAATCTCGAATGTACAAAATAGAAATATTATTACAATATTTTGGATAGCTTTTGTTAAAATAAAAAAACTACAATTAATAAAACAATTTTAGTCATGTGTAATTTTGGAGTAAATAAAAGAAGTTTAAACCTATGTAATTTTGGTGTGAATTGAGAGAGAAACATCTTAATGATATTCATCTCTCTCTCTCCATCTCAATATAAGATAATGGTAATTCATAATAATCCAAGTGTTAGGATTTATATATATATAAATATATATGAAAATTAATTATATTTAGATTTAAATTTACTATAAATAAAGATTAATTTTAATAAATATAAAACTACTTGATACGTTATATCTTATTTCTTTCCTATCTATTTAATTTTAATAGAATTCTACATAAAGGGATACTGTTCCTGTCATCTTCTCGCATGCATTCTGATGAAAAGTGAAGAGCGGTAACGTTCGTATCACAACCGAATTTTTCGCTTCTATCGTTTTATTAGAATTTTTTTTCTATAGCACTCTGTAAATTATTTTACAGTTCTATATTTATGATTCTAAATATTAATATATATTTAATTTTATTAATTATTATTATTATCATATCATATAAATTTATTATCAATTTTTTTTATACTCTCGTCACATCAATATATAATATATAAAAAAATAAAAAAATAGAACAAAAACTCTATTCTGAACATTGTGTGTTTCCTCTTATAAAGAAAAAAAACCAGAAAACACAAAGTATATATATCCATTCAATAAAATATAAAATATATTTCAAATTAATCAATTTTTGCGGTACTTAATTTGACCATGTGTCACGTTATTGTAGATAAGCCTTAAACTGTACAAGCATCCAAGTCATTTTGGGCCCCACTTTAGATTTTCTTGCGTAGAGACAAAATGAATTTACAATCAACATTTGATGGGGAGTAGGAATGTCAATTGATACGGAAATTCGAAATTTTATCCGAATCAAATTCGAATCCGAATAGAATGAATTTATTTGATGTTAAACGAATATGAATTTGAATATAAATATAAAAAATAAAAATTTGACGGATTTAAATTTGGATATGGATTTTGATTGTACCCAACCCGAATCTGAATCTGATCCGAACTCGAATTAATTTTATATTATATAATATATATGTATATAAATATTTAATATTATATTTAAATTTATATTTTAAAAATTTAAATTTAATATAATATATTTTGAAATATTGTAAGAGAAAAAAAAAATAAAAATATTTGGGTTTAGATTTTCGAATTTGGATTTGGGTTCAGATTTTGAATTTTTGATCGGATTTAGATATGGATCTTTAAAATCCGTCGGATTCGGGTTCGGGTTCAGATTCGGGTTTGATAGTCAAGTTCGGATTCAAATTCGGATTTTTAAAAATTCGTCCCGAATCCAATCCGTTGACATCCTTAACGGCGAGTGTAATGGAAAATGAGAATATGGGAATCCTTCTTACACCAAATTTTAAAAATTCGTAACTCGCATGGATATCGTCTGTTGTTGATTTGATATTCACTACCATATTGATTATTAAAATTTCTCAATAAAAAAATATTAAATCAAATTTTTATCATAAATTTATTTTTTTAGCAAAAACTTATATAACTATAAAAGATTAGCTAAGAAAAAACAAATAAAGAAACACGAGTGAAGTTATATTCACTAACCAAAAAAAAAAAAAAAGTTAATGCATACGACTTTCTGTAAACATATCGAATAGTAGATATATTCCTACAAAGCTCAATTTTTTATATTTATTATTTTAAAATTTTAAATTATTGTTTATATATATCCCTTCCGTTTATTATCATTAGTTTACTGTTTATTTTTTAATAGACTATATGTGAAATTACAGTTTTACCCTTTCAAAAATATCTTTTTGAAAATTTCAACTGTTAAAATAATACAAAAATATCTAGAAGGGTAAAAAAAATAAATTTACCTCACTAACTAACAATGATTAAGTATTTAACTTATGATTAACTAAATTTTTCTTAATTTTTGAAAAAATAAATATGAAAAGTTAAACTTTATAGAAATATATCTGTTATTTGATATGTTTATAGGAAGGCGTATGCAATTAACTCTAAAAAAAATATTACACACGACTCATATTCTTTATTAAGTAGCTTTAAGCCGGGCACCCTTTCTATATCTCTTTTATCATTTTTTTCGTCTTTTACTGATCCAAAAAACTTCTCTCTCATTTTGTGCATTGGCACGTAATAAAGATATACTAATAACCCACAACTAGGGGTGTCAACGAGCCGAACACGAGCGATCTGGGTCGGCTCGTGTTCAGCTCGTTTAATAAACGAGCTGGCTCGTTTAATAAACGAACTGGCTTGTTTAAATATCGAGCTGAAAAATTCGGCTCGTGTTCGGCTCGTTTATTAACGAGCCGAACACGAGTGAGCTGGGTCGGCTCGTGTTCAGCTCGTTTAATAAACGAGCTGGCTCGTTTAATAAACGAACTGGCTCGTTTAAATATCGAGCTGAAAATTCGGCTAGTGAACAACAAGTTTGATTTTTATTCATACAATTAGGTTTTAACTCGGCTCGTGTTCGGCTCGTTTATTAACGAGCTGAACACGAGCTGGCTCGCGAACAATAAATTTAATTTTCATTCCTACTATTAGGTATAAAATTAAAAGAAAATTACAAAATTTAAATTTAAATTTAATAATTAAAAATCACGAAAAATTGATGGCTTAAAATCTAAATAGTAATATATATATATATATATATATATATATATATTCGAGCGGTTATCGAGCCGAACACGAACGAACAAACCCCAGCTCGTGTTCGGCTCGTTTATTAAACGAGCTGAAAAATTCGGCTCGTGTTCGGCTTGTTTAGTAAACGAGCGATTCGATCTCGAGCTCATTTTGAGCCGAACACGAGCTGGCTTGCGAATAGCGAGCTGGATTGCCACCCCTACCCACAACTGCTAAAGCAATACACGTTCACTTATACCTATACATTATATACAATTAAAATCATGACCATCTTGACCATATATATGGGTGTGGATAAGCTGTACCACCACCACAAAAAAAAAAAAATATTATTTATGCTATATTTATAACTTACATTAAAACTTCTATTCTATTCTTATTTAAATTCTAATTAATTTATTTTGAATAAATTTAAATATTTACCGTATTAATCTAATCTGGATTTAATTATAAATCTATCTAAATTATAACCGAATGATCATCTCTTATTCACATCTCTTATTCACGAGAGGATGCTTATGTAAAAGATATTTTTTTTTATTTTTAACTGTAATGATTTGTTAGGAACTTATTTAAGTGCATTAATCATTTTATTTCTCTGCTTTATTTTTTTTTTAAAAAAAATAAATTTAGTTAAAAATTCGGATATCAAATTCTTTATCACTTACATTAAAAATAATTATTTTATTTTATTTTTTAATTATTAGTTGTCTTTTTCTCTTTCATTATTTTAAGTACATCAATCATTTAATCATGTGATCATTTCACTTTGATAGATATATAATTGCACACATCCCCATCATTATAGCTGGAGCACCCATTTAGAATTATTTGTTTTTTTAACATAACAATAATTATTTTTTAGACGTTTCTCGATAAAAATATTTTCAAATAACCTTATAATATAATAAATATCGATACTTCAAAATTTTTAAAAATTAAAATTTTAATATTTTAAGATATTAAAATATATTTTACAGATGCTTGTTATAAGCGCCGGTATATACGCGACGACTCTTAATTTACTAAAATTTTAATTGATACTTTTAAATATAATGTCAAATTATTAAAAAATACTTTTAAATATTATTAAATATTAATTATTATTATATATATATATATATATATATATATATTTTTTGTAGCAATCAACTTTGAATACAGAAGAAATTTTCGAAACTTACACAAACACACGCCATTCTCTTTTGTTTCGCTCTATCGACATTTCGTATTCAAACTCTGTAAGCCGCATATAAGCTTATCAAAAGTTGGACCATTGATGCTACAACAATGACTCTGATGAGAAGCTCTCTTTGTACACATGACAAATAAGGAATTACTTTAATTAAAAACTTTGGTTTATTACATGTATTGCAACTCTACCTTGATATTTGTGATGCGCATGAATAAATTAACAAGATTCTCATTATTCCCGTGTGCTATTCAAAAATGCTAAAGTCAAGAAAACGAAGACACCGTTGAGATTGACACTAGTCTATATATATATATATATATATATATATATATATATATATATATATATATATATATATATATATATATATAAAATAAAATTTATAAAATGTAATTATCAAAATAAATATTGTTTGTAAAAAAAAATAGTTAAAGTTCAGGAGTCTCAATTGACATATTTTATTCTGTTGGAAGGTAAATCAGTAAGATTGGTAAGCAAATTAAAGTTTTTGAATGAATGAAATATAAAATTATCAAAATCTAGTTAATTAGATATTAAATATTTAATTTTAATTAGTGAATAATATTAATTTATTTTTTTTATTTTTTTTTATATTATAACTTATTAAAATACGTCATATTATTTTTATATTATAATTTATTATTTCTTCTTCTATCTTCTTCTTTCTCTTTCTATTTTTTTTTTTTTTTTCTTTCTCCCTTCCTCTTCCTCTCCCTTCATTTTCTCTTTCCCTCTTCCCCTTTCTCTTCCTCTTCTTCTTTTTTCTAGTTTCGAGTTCTAAACTTTTCAGTCTTGAATCATCTGATTAAACGATAAAAACAAAAAAAAGTGAGAAAAAAAGGCAGAGATTAATAGTGGGTAGAAAAAAAAAGAATAAGAGAAGAGGTAGAGATTAATTATGGGCAAATATATATATATTTTTTTATAGATGAAGAATATGACATTGGTATATATATATATATATATATATATATATATATATATATATATATATATATATATATATATATATATATATATATATATATATATTTGAAGAGATATATATATATTTTTTTTGCAGAGTTTGATTTTTGAAGAAATATATTTGTAAGGACAAAATTAACATTTTATTTATAATATGCTAAAAAATAAACAAAAATTTAACGATAATAAATTATATATATATATAAATATATATATATAATTAAATTTTATAAAAATATATTTACTATTTGATAGATTTATAAAAATATATATAAATTAACCTTATTTTTAATTATATGCCATATTTGTGTTTCACTCAAAATAGAAATAATATCAACATCTTTATCTTTCCGAAAAAATCTTATTCGTTTAAATACTGCTTCCCATCATATCAATAATTGTCCAACATCTTTCTCTATCTTCTAGAAAAATCTTATTTGTTTCAAATTATTTTATGCAAAGATAGCAATATTTAATTAAACATTATTTCAATATTGTAAAAAAGCTGAAAAAATATTAATTTTTTAAAAATATTATTTTAATATAAAATTATTATATTATATTTGATTAATTATATCATAATTATTAATTTTTTTACGACACAATAAAATTAGTTGTTGGCGATATCCTAGCTTTTAATTAATTATTATGGCTAATTAACTCATATTAAAATTCGTGTTGATCCATTCAAATTAGTGGTTTAACTAGCTAGCTTGTGAATTAGTTCAATTTTAAAAAAATCGATCAAATTTTTTATTTAATAATTTAATAATTAATTTAAAATATGTATTAATTTTTTAAAATAATTTATACTTTAGATATATTCGTAAAATTATAAACGATTTCAAATTTTAAAATATTAATTTTATGTGCAAAGAGAACATTCAATTAAATATCGAACATAATGCATAAAATCTCAAGAAAACACTCTACGGTTATACGTATCATAATCATTAAATTTCTTCGACATAATAAAATATTAAAAATTATATATAATATTTGAGGTTAATTTTATGCAACTTTTTATAAACGTATTGAATAACAAAAATATTCCTACAAGATTTATCTTTTTATATTTATTCCCTAAAAAATTTTAAATTTTTTTTATATATTCATCCTGTAAATATCTTTTAGAAAAATATAGTTAACAATATGTTAAATAGTTAATTTTGGTTAGTGAGTAAGAGAATTTTTTTTTTTTTTTTTTTATCTTTCAAATATTACATTTAATTATAGATATATTTTTAAACAATTGAAATTTTTGAAAAAATATATTTATAAGGATAAAATTAAAATTTTATTTATATTCTGTTAAAAAATAAATAATAAACTAACGGTAACAAATTATATATATATATATATATATATATATATATATATATATATATATATATATATATATATATATATATATATAATTTAAAATTTTTAAAAGGGTTAATTGAATACGGTTACCTGTAAACATATCGAATAGCATATATATTCCGACAAAGTTTAACTTTTCATATTTATCCCTTCAAAAATCCAACATTATATATATATATATATATATATATATATATATATATATATATATATATATATATATATATATATATATATATATATATATATATATATTCCTACCGTCTATCTCTATTAGAAAAATCTAGTTAACCATAGATTAAATACTTAATCTTAGTTAGTTAGTAAGATAAATTTATCGTTTTACCCTTTCAAATATTTTTATATTATTTTAGAAAGAAACATTTTTGAAAGAACAAAACTGCCATTTCACATATAGTCTGTTAAAAAATAAATAAAGAACTAACGTTAATAAATCGGATGGATATATATGAATAATTTAGATTTTTTGAAAAAATAAATATGAAAAGTTGAATTTTATAGGAATACATTTACTATTCGATAGGTTTACGAAAAATCGTATACAATTAATTTTTTTAAAAAAATTAAATTTTGTAAAAATATATCTGTTATTTCATTCGCTATGTTTACATAATATTTGTTCAAATGGAAATAGTACTAGCATCCCTTAATGTCAATAGTTGTCAAACATCAATCTCTATCTTTTGAAAAAATCTTCTATGTTTCAATTATTTTATGCAAAGATATATAGCAACATTTAATTATATATTTCTATATTGCACATAAGCTAAAAAAAAAAAAAAAAATTTAATATTATTTGAATATAAAGTTAGTATGTTACATTTGATTAATTGTATCATAATTATTAATTTTTTATTTCTGTGGAATAACTCAGGAAATATTTTCCCACCTTTGATTAGAAAATAATTGCCAACATGTTTCTTGCTTCTTTTTTTATATATATATATACTTGGCTTATTTAACACATGGGTTGATACTATTATTAGTTGGTGGTATCTTAGCTTTTAATTAATTATTATGGGGAAAATGCTACCTCATATTATTTTTGGACTACATGGAGAAGTAGAAGTTCCTAATTTGTTTAGTTTATGCCCTTTAGGGTATATTTAATTGACTTAAAATATAAATAAAAATAAATTGGTTAAAATTAGTAATACTAGTCTCATATCGCTTGGTAGTTGTGATTTAGGGTATGCTTGAGTTTGATGAGAACATTTGAATTTAAATTAAAGTGGAGAAAATTGTGACACTCCTATAATTTGAAATAGTATTATATATATATATATAAGATATAATATGACTAAATTTTTTAATCCGATTATAGTATTTTGGACAATAACTAATCTAAGAGGTTAAAAAAATTAAACGTGTTAGAACTAAAATAATTTTAGAATAAATGAACTCTCTTGAAAAGTAAAGTGTCTCTCTCTTTCTTTCTTTCTCTCTCTCTATATATATATATATATATAAATATGTGTGTGTGAGAAAGAGAGAGTAGAGTTTATATGCTTTTAAAATTACAAGTTTATTTATACTTGTGAATTTTTTACTATTGAATTTGTATTGAAATTTATATTTTTTATTTTTTTTTTCTATTTCTTTAGTCGACTTTACAGTAGCACAAATTTCAATACAAGATAAAAAATTTATAAACATAAATTGGCTTATACTTTTAAAAATATGTAACCTCTAGTCTCTCTCTCTCTCTTTCTATATATATATATATATATAAAAGAAAAAAAATGCCAAAGTTAATTATATATATAAAAAAATACCTTTGGTTAAAAATGAGCCTCATTTAACTCAAGATAAAAAGAGATGCCTATATGAGTATTAAAAATTGAGCTTGCATTCCATGCGTAGAGTACTTTCATTTATTGTATTGAGAGAGAGAGATCACCAACCACGTGAATGAAGAGGCAGGCCATGCCTTAGATATTTTCTTTCCAAAACACAGTGATGAATATATATATATATATATATATATATATACATACGTATGTCACACACACACACACACACACACACACTCGATCTCCTCGTTATATATACATGAGCCCCATCCAAAACCCTCAAATAAACCACCAAAGAAGTAACCCCAAAAGCTTATAAACAAAAAAAAAAAGAAAAAAAGAAATCTCTCTTCTCATGTTCTAGCTTCCACATAGAACTAATTAAACAACAACTAAAAAGGTTTTTTTTTAAAAAAAAAAAAAAAAAAAATGTTGAAGCCTTTGTTACAAGCGCAAAACCACGACTCCCTCTCTCTCTTCTTCTCATCCCTCAATCCAACAATCTACCCAACCGCAATCCCGATATCGCGGTCGCAATCGCAGGCGTGTCAAAGGCGCCGTCGACAGTCGACTCCGAGGGCTCTCCGGGTGCGCTGCGAGGCTGCGAAGGAGGAGTCGGCGAGATCTGCGGTGGTGGCAGCAGCCACGAAGACCCCCGCCAAGGTGAAGGCGGTCGTGACGGTGCAGTCGACCGTCGGCGGAGCTCTGTCGAACCTCGGCCTCTCCCGCGGCCTCGACGACATCGCCGACTTGCTGGGCAAGACCCTCCTCTTAGAGCTTGTGAGCTCTGACCTCCATCCAAGTATGTCTATTCATTAATTTGCATGCACCCACGCATGCATGCAAAAGTTTTTTTTTTTTTTTTTTTCTTCATCCTCTGAGAATAAGATAGAATGAATGCTATCGTTTCATTCACTACAAAAAAAAAATAAATAAATAAAAATAAGGGTAATTTTTTATATATCTCTAAAATTTTTTCTACTTTTAGATTTACTCATCTTAGAAGGCTAATATTAAAACTACCCTTCTTACGTTCCAATTTCTTTCTAAAATATTCCTGAAGTTAAATTCGGAACTGCCGTTATTTGTGTGAAATTACTATTTTGTCCTTTCAAATATACTCTTCTACCGTAACCAACTTTTTCTTATGTATCCTTAAAATTTTCAATAGTTTTGATAGATAGGGACAAAATAGGTATATCTCATAGTTTTCAACTCCGATTATTATTTAACTCTAGTTTAACCCTAGTTAACTTAACAAAGGAAAACGGTAGGAATATTTTTAATACGGTGGAACATATGAAGGGTATATTGGAAAGAAAAAAATAAAAAGGGTAAATCAGATACTTCTTCAGATTTCAGGCGTACACAGACAATTATCTCAAAAAAATAATATAATGATGTTTTTTAGATGAGATAAATGTCTTTAAATATTTTTACAATATTGAAAATACCGACGCTTCAAAAAACGTCGTAATGTGAATCATTTATTATATTAAATTAATTAATTAAATAATAAATTTTATTATTATTTTTAATTTTCGATGCTCTAAAGCGTCAGAATTTTTTAAAATTCTGACGCTTTAAAGCGTCAGCATATATTTTACTGTCGCTTGACATAAACGTCGTTATATACGTGATGACTCTTTATTTGCCAATGTTTTAATCGACGCTTTCAAATACGATACTAGACTATATTGAGATGCTTTTAAATGTCATTAAGTATACAAACAAGCGTTCTTAAATATTAACTTCCTTATAGTGATTCATTTGAAGTATGAACTTAGTTACAAACTGAGACAACTAGATCTCGACCCATCAAAATTTGAAAAAAAGAAAAAAAAAAAATCAGGACACGTAATAGGAGTTGCAAAAACTTATTATTATTATTATTATTATTTCAATAAAAAAAAAATATTTAAGAATGTTTTTTTTAATACTCAACTGTGTTTGAAAGCGTGACAAAAATATCTGCATGCAATTGAAGATCGATGTCGACCTTGATAATTTTTCAAAAAAATATTATTTTTTAGTAAATTAATTTGATGTAGTAGATGATCTGTATGATGATGATATTTTTGAAATTTCTGTATTTATTATATTATATGAATATTTAGAGTATAAAATGTTATTTAAAAAATGTGATTATAATAATATTTTGTTAGTGTAAAATTTTAGACAGTTTATAATAGTGATTAAGATCGAGTGCCCTATTAAAAAAATTTGTACTTGTTCTTTTAGATGATTCAAGAAATAAAAAGTAAAAAATAATAGTTGCTGAAAGAAATAATAAATAAAAATATGCGCGTAAAAATATTTTATATTTTTTTCATTTAGTGATTAATCACTAAAAAAATTCGATAGTGTAAAAACATGCGGAGGATAAAAAATTTAAAAAATAATTTTAAAAAAATATATATTTTTTAAAAAATGATCATTCTGAACAGTAGTCGTAAAAAAAAAAAAAAAGAAAAAGTAAAAAAAACATAAAAGTAATAATAATTAAAGACCAAATTGCTGAGACTAATTAAACTATACCTTAATTTTTTCTATAGTAATAATATCTGGACTTAAACAGGTTGAACTGTGATTTGGGCTCAACGAGTTATTATAGTCAGTGAATCGGATTGCTACTTTTGGTATCAGAGTCAATCTGACGGGTCTCGGATGAGTTTGGATCTGGATGACAGGACTAGCGAAACAAATCTTACATCGATCACCTGATGATTTTGGATGAACTGTATGTGTTTGGACTGACGAGGATATTAGACCTAAACGAAAAAGTAGCATCCCAACAGTCTTATATCGAATAAAAATAAAATTATAATTGAATATATAAAAAATATGAACACTAATAATAATAACTGAATGTAAATATTTTAAATTATAATTTAAATTTAATAAATTATTATTGTTAATTGTTGTTTTGTTTTGTTTTGTTTTTTGTTTTTTTTTTTTTTTCTCAAAATGTCCAACTTAAGTCCTTTTCCGTGGATTTTTTTGGATTTTGATGAGTGGACATAGTTTTTCGGTCACGTTGAGTTATCTACGTGATATTTGACTTGAGTGATTTGATTGGGCAACACTAATAAATTAATATAATAGATCAATATTATTTTGCATCCTATTAATTATTAATTTTTGGATAAAAATTTATTTATTAACTATTTCAATATAATTAGTAAAATTAATTTTATTTTAAAATAATTAGGATAAAAAATATATATTTTATTTAAAATTTACAAGAAGTATTTTTCATAAATTAGATCTGCACGATAGCATTTATACATTCGCTGCCAAACGTTAATTTACCACCCTATCTCTCTCTATTTTTCTATCTCCTAAAAAACTAAAATTATTTAATCCATATATTTTTTAAGAATAATTTTTATGTTTGGTTTGGATATAAATAAGAACTATTTATTTCTGATGTAAGTATAACTTTTGAAATAAGTAGGAATCAGACTAATTTTATTTTTAAATAAAAATTGAGTTGTTTTTCAGAATAAGAAAACTAGCGTTTGTATAGTTAGATTGGAACAGTAAAAATAAAAATAATTATAATTTTAAAATAATTATAATATTTTGGCTAAAATATAGAAATTCTTTTTATAAATATTCGTCTTTTTACTTTCGCTCCCTAACTTTCAAAACTTATATTTTACCTCTTAAAATATCAGAAGATATTTTCAGGGATTACAGTATTAATGAAGAGGGTGAAATAATTATATTTTCTTTTCTTGAGATTGAATGATTAAAATGAGTAGAAAATATTTTGCTGACCAGTAAATCTTACAATTAATATTTTACAAATTATATAACTCAATGGTTGGTTTTGCAGAATATAAATTATGTTTACTTTCTCATTATTTACACTCTTTCAATAATTAAATACTATCATGCATATATAGGGATGGCAACCCAGCTCACTGTTCGCGAGTCAGCTCGTGTTCGGCTCGAAATGAGCTCGAAATCGAATCGCTCGTTTAGTAAACGAGCCGAATTTTTTAACTCGTTTAATAAACGAGCCGGGCACGAGCTGGAATCACCTCGTTCGTGTTCGGCTCGATAAAAGCCGAAATATATATATATATATATATATATATATATATATATATATATATATATATATATATATATATATATATATATATATATATATATATATATATATATTACTATTTAGATTTTAGACTATTAATTTTTTATAAATTTTAATTATTAGATTAAAATTTTACCTTTTTTTTTTCAACTTTATATCTAATAGTAGGAATGAAAATTAAACTTGTTGTTTGCGAGTCAGCTCGTGTTCGGCTCGTTAATAAACGAGCCGAACACAAGCCGAAATTTTCAGCTCGATATTTAAACGAGCCAGCTTGTGTTCGACTCGTTTATTAAACGTATTCGCAGCTCGCTCGTGTTCGGCTCATTGACACCCTATGCATATATATATATATATATATATATATATATATATATATATATATATATATATATATATATATATATATATATATATATATATATATATATATATATACTAGATTATAAAGTATTATAAAATATATTTGTAAGTATAGCATTACTCATAATAATTGGTTATTGCTTAGCAGAAACGGGGTTGGAGAAGGAGACCATAGTGGGGTACGCTCATAAAGCAAGCCAGCATGGTGACAAGGTCACGTACGAGGGCGAGTTCTCTGTTCCTCCGACGTTCGGAGATGTAGGAGCGGTGTTGGTGGAGAATGAGCACCACAAGGAGATGTATCTCCACGACATCGTGCTCACCACCGCGGGCGACAATGCCACCTCCCTCACCGTCGATTGTAGGTCGTGGGTGCACTCCAAGTTCGATAACCCTCAGAAGAGGGTCTTCTTTACCAGCAAGGTTAATTAACGTCTCTCTCTTTGCTCATTTTACCTTACCTTGTTTCTCCCACTTTTAAGTTTGACAATTCTTTACTATCAAGGTAAACAACTCTCTCTCTCTCTCACTCTCTTAGTTCAGATTATTTTATTTCTCGAACTTTTTAGTTTGACAAGTTTTTACGAACAAGGTGAAGTACATCTCTCTCTCTCTCTCTCTTAGAGTTCAGTTCACTTTGTTTCTCAAATTTTTAAGTTTGACAATACACATTCTCTCTCTCTTTGTCTTATAGTTTAGTTTATTTTGTTTTTCGAATTTTTAAGTTTGACAATTCTTTACTTATCTCTCTCTATCTCTCCCTTTTGGAGTTCAGTTCATTTTGTTTCTCAGACTTTTAAGTTTGACAATGTTTTACTAACAAGGTGAACGACACTCACTCTCTCTCTCTCTCTCACACACACACACAGTTTAGTTTATTTTGTTTTTAAAATTTTTAAGTTCGATAATTCTTTACTAGTAAGGTGAACATCTCTCTTTCTCTTAGAGCTCAGCTCACTTTGTTTCTCGAACTTGTAAGTTTGATAACAACTCTCTCTCTCTCTCTCTCTCTCTCTCTCTCTCTCTCTCTCTCTCTCTCTCTCTCTCTCTCACAGTTCAATTTATTTTGTTTTTCAAACTTTCAAGTTTGATAATTCTTTACTAGTAAGGTGAACATCTGTCTCTCTCTCTCTCTCTCTCTCTCTCTCTCTCTCTTTGACTCCTCTTTCTCTTAATGCATGTGTGCAGTCCTACTTGCCATCTCAAACCCCAGCAGGGCTTGAGAGGCTGAGGAAGAAAGAGCTCGCAGGCATGCGAGGGGACGGCACGGGGGAACGAAAGCCATTCGAGAGAATATACGACTACGACACGTACAATGATCTCGGCGATCCCGACAAGAGCGAGGACATGGCGAGGCCCGTCCTCGGCGGCAACAAAGAGTTCCCCTATCCACGTCGATGCCGCACCGGCCGCCCTAGAACCAAGAAAGGTACATATGCAAGAGATCATATAGTACATAGCTAACATAGCTATTTGTATATATATATACCGGAGTGATATATATGAATAACGTTGAACTTTTGAAGGAATAAATATAAAAAGTTAAACTTTGTAGAGATATATCTGCTATTCGATATATTTACAGAGAGCCGTATGCAATTAACCCTATATATATATATATATATATACATCCTAGTGCGTGTATGATTTATCATATATTTGCTTTTTCTTGCAGACCCACTTTCAGAAAAACGAAGCGGCAGCGTATATGTCCCAAGGGACGAATCCTTCTCTGAGGTTAAGGGATTGACATTCTCGGCGAAGACCCTTAGATCTGTAGTACATGCAGTGGTTCCCTCGATCGAGACGGCGATCATCGACTCGAAGCTTGGTTTCCCCTACTTCACAGCCATTGATTCCCTGTTCAATGAGGGTATCAAACTCCCTAAGCAAGAGGGTATTAGCCTCTTCCGCACCATAATTCCGCGGATCATCAAGGCCCTCGAGGACGGCACCGAGAATGTTCTTCTATTCGAGACTCCAGAGATGATCGACCGTACGTAATTGCTTTAGCTTGCAACTAAATTCTACGTTCGATCGTTTATAAAATTTGTTTGTGAGAATAGCATCTGCGCATGCATTTTCGTCGCCAATTCAATTGACTTGTAAAACCATTAATGCTGCAGGAGACAAGTTTGCATGGTTCAGAGATGAGGAGTTCTCTAGGCAAACTCTAGCAGGACTCAATCCACTTAGCATTCAACTTGTCACTGTATGTTGGAAATATATATTACACTCAGTACATTTTATAATTTCTTGTGTAATTATTTTTCTTTTTCATGCTGCATTAGATGATTAATATATTTATGGATTTTAACAATATTCCTGCAGGAGTTTCCTTTTGTCAGTAAACTTGATCCTGAGGTTTATGGTCCTGCAGAATCTGCTATCACTGCAGAACTTATAGAGAGAGAAATTTTGGGAGTTATGACAGCGAAGGAGGTAGTGATTAACTCTAATTCTTGCACAAGTATTAATAATGTAATCAGATTCAATGCATCTTTCTGTAAAAATAATTTTTTTTTTTATTAATATTATTGGTTTTCTTACAGGCTCTTGAGAAAAAGAGGTTGTTCGTACTGGACTACCACGACCTGCTGCTACCGTATGTGCATAAGGTGCGCGAGCTGGAAGACACGACCTTGTATGCCTCTCGCACCGTCTTCTATCTCACCCATGACGAGACGTTGATGCCGATCGCCATCGAACTCACCCGCCCGGCCTCCCCTACGAAGCCTCAATGGCAGCAAGTCTTCACCCGATGCTGGGACGCCACTGGCGCGTGGCTCTGGAAGCTCGCCAAAGCGCACGTCTGCGCCCACGACGCCGGCTACCATCAGCTTGTCATCCACTGGTCTCTCTCTCTCTTTCTCTCTATCTTGAGCCTCGTTCATGTGCAGAAACTAAATGAGATTGGATATGAGAAAGATTCAAACTGAGACTTCCTGCTATGATACAGTTTGATATATACGTAAGTAGTAGTCTCTTCGCTTTGTGATCTTTGTATAGGCTGAGAACTCATTGCTGCACGGAGCCGTATATAATCGCGGCGAACCGACAGTTGAGCGCGATGCACCCGATCTACCGCTTGCTGCACCCGCACTTTCGGTACACGATGGAGATCAACGCGCTGGCGCGGCAGCTCCTCATCAACGGCGGCGGCATCATCGAAACCTGCTTCTCCCCAGGCAAGTACTCCGCCGAGCTCAGCGCGGTCGCCTACGGCCAGCTTTGGCGGTTCGACATGGAGGCCCTGCCGGCCGACCTAATCCGAAGGTATGTATGATTGTCAAACACCGATGAATTAACCAGCCGTTGTTCTCCAAAAACTTAACACTGAAGTTCTTGAATGAATTTGAAGGGGAATGGCAGAAGAGGATCCGACGGCGGAGCACGGCCTGAGGCTGACGATAAAGGACTACCCGTTCGCGAATGACGGCCTATTGATATGGTCTTCGATCCAGCAGTGGGTCGGCGATTACGTCAACTTCTACTACCCGACGGCGGCCGACGTGACGGCAGACCACGAGCTGCAGGCCTGGTGGGAGGACGTCCGGACGAAGGGCCATGCTGACAAGAAGGATGAGCCGTGGTGGCCGACAGTGGCGTCGCCGTCGGAGCTAACCCATGTCCTCACAACCATAATCTGGGTGACCTCGGGCCACCACGCCGCCGTCAACTTCGGGCAGTACCACTTCGGTGGATACTTCCCCAACCGGCCGACCATTGCGCGGAAGAACATGCCGGTCGAGGACACGAGCCTCGAGGACTACACGCAGTTCTGGAGCAAGCCGGAGGCGGCGCTGCTGGAGAGCTTCCCATCACAGATCCAGGCGACGGTCGTGATGTCGATACTGGACGTGCTGTCGACGCACTCGCCGGACGAGGAGTACCTCGGGCAGGAGCCAGAGCCGGCCTGGGCGGCCGATGCGTTGGTGAACGCGGCGTTCGAGAGGTTCAACGGCAGGATGAGGGAGATCGAGGGGACGGTCGACGCGCGGAACGCCGACCCCAAGCTGAAGAACAGGTGCGGCGCAGGAATAGTGCCGTATCAGCTCTTGAAGCCCTTCTCCAAACCAGGGGTGACAGGAATGGGTGTTCCAAATAGCATCTCCATTTGAACAACAATTAGCAAACAAATCATGCATCCAATCAATGTTTTTTAGTGCATCTAATTGATGTTTTTGATGAGTGAAAAAAACAAACATTTGCGAGTTGGTAAAAAATCATCCATTACGCGTAGTTTGAGGTATAATCTTAAACTGATAAAATATGTCGAGCCCAGACATGAATGATGGGGATTTGCTTAAATAACCACTGATTAAAAGAGGTGTTACTACAATTATGCTAATGGAGGAGGGAAAAAGTATATATATTTTTCTCAATATGATACCTATTTGAAGGTCAAATTTATTGTGCATCACGTACAGTGCTCAAATACCAAAGCAGTGATAAACGGTAGATTATCAAACTCGAATCTAAATTCAGTTGATTTCACGAGTTTTGGCATGACAAGGGTAGCACAAAAGAAAAAACAAAGAAAAAAGGTCAAGGAGCTAGATCTCAAAATTGCAATTTACACCCTATTTACTATGAGATTCTGAGAAAAAACCTATTCTTGGTGACTGTCGTATAGTTTTACTGCCGCTTATGAGTCGGAAAAGAGCAGCATCAAGCAGATGGAGGAGACATCGAGGGTTCAAAGTAAGGGAGGGTCGTTCGGAAGGAGAGGTTGGAAACGTCAGGGTCGGAATGGTCTGCGGAGTTCGGACTGTCGTGTTCGCCCATCTTCCGAACCAGACGGACCAGCCTTTCCGTTATCTCAGATATCGGCAACCGGAATTCGGGCAGCCGCTGCAATTGCCAGATTCTTATTTGAAGCAATTACAAATCTAAGAGGCCATAAACAGGGATTGTAACAACGAAAATACGCAGCGATTAGAGCAAGTATAAGGTCTCTAACAAACAATGTGGTGTTGAAGGGAGATAAGGCGAGCTCAATACTGCTTCAAGAAGAATTTGGTACATCTATTGAAACCCACAAAAGGTTCCGATAGTTTTTATTCTTTCATTGCATTAAGGATTGAACTAATGAGGTTCTATTCTCTCCCACGCAAAACGAATGCAGTACTAGTTTTTTTCTTCTTTTTTTTTCTTGTAAAAGAAGAAAAAAATCAGAGCCAATCACAAGTTTCGAAATGGAATTACCTGAATACAAAGTGAGATGATGTCGGCAAAGCGGGAGAGAGCTTTCAAAGGAATGGCGCCTTGGATTTGGGGATCCGTTATTCCTTCCAACGAGCTGAGGTCGTGGAGACGCAAAGATGCCCAGTTAACCAAAAACTGCTCCTCCCCCTCCCTTGAGCTGTTACACACAATCAGTTCGATTAGATACGGAGAAAAAGCTGTCAAAAAGAGGAATAGAACAAATAGAGCGTGTCTGATAGACGAAGCCTGCCTGTCAAAAGCCCTTCTGCCTGTTAGTAGCTCAAGCAGAACTACTCCGAAGCTGTAAACATCGCTCTTTGTCTTATCTACTCCAGGAGTAGTGATCTCTGGCGCGGCATAGCCTTTTGAACCAACGAGCATCCCAGCTGCCTGTCTCAGTCAAGACAGAAATACACAGTAGAATGCATTTTCAGACTGATTGCTTATCGACAAGAACTACAGTAAGTGACATTTTTCTGCTTCTTTTTAATAAATGCTATCTGAATCAATCACACACTGGATTTAGCACAACAGAAGCTGCCTAGTTTGTTATTGCTTTCCATCTTACAAAGACATTGATTTTCATGCAGGTAGTTAGAGAAGATTAATTCAGTGTTACACCCACAAAATGTCGACAAAGGTAAATTATCAAAGATCGAAACTTAACTAGGTTCATACAAACTTATACAACCAATGAATCAGCAGTTCATAAATCCTATTTATTTACCTTTTGTTTTGTGCTAACAAGATGACTTAGCACAGTAAGTCCACAGTCACTAATATGCGGCATAAGCTTGTCGTCCAGCAATATGTTGGTCGCTTTAACGTTTCCATGGGCAACCGGAGGGGAGCATATGCAATGCATAAATCTGCATAAAAAAAAAACAGAATAAATGGATCGTCTTCAAAAACAGAGCTAGAAAATGATATGCATCTCTTTTCCTTGCTCAAATAAATGTTCTTTCTACAACAACTTGATAAAAAATTACATTTTAAAAGAAAAACCAGTTTCTTAGAGAATGGCAATAAATATTTTATGTCGTTCTCATATATTATGCATCCAAGAGTGCAAATATGAGGCAGATGAAAGTGTCAAATTTGCATATGTATTCTTAGGGCCAGATACGAGGAGAGCCCCTCAATCTTCAAGATATCGCAACTCAGTTCCGAAACTTTTATGTGCATGATTTAGCCACTGCCCTTTTTCCTTAATTTTGCAATTGCATCCCTGCTACTGTTTGCCATCCGATATTCATAGCATTGCATGAATGCTGTTAATAACCAGGGATTGAGTCTCAATTTCACGACAATGAAGAGATTGTTTGTTCATTTTATCCAATTTCTTATAACAGATGAAACCCATGAGACGAAGGTGCGAAAATTAAGAAAGAAACCCTGCAAGCTGAGGAAAATCTGTACATACTCTAGAGCATAAGCAACGCCAAGAGCTATCCTCAGGCGAGCTTTCCATGAAAGGTCCTTGCATTTACTGACGGGGGAAAATAAAGCATCATCAAGAGACCCATTTTTGGCGTACTCATACACAAGAGCGTGTTGTCCTTGCTCCACGCAATAGCCTGAAAGCATAGAGATGTGCGGATGCTTTAAACGCGAGATACTCCAGATCACATCCAGAAACTCATCTTCCTCATATAAAGCTAGCTCTATCATGTCAATCTTCTTGACAGCCAATATCTGAGAGAATGCTCGAGATCAATACCCAATAGAAGGATAAAACATGAAAGCTTCTGAATCAAATCGGATATAACATCATCGTATTAATTGCTACTTTGGAAACCATAAATAGAACAAAAGCATGGTATAAATGTTATGGTACTACTCAAAAGACTTGACAATTTCAGAGATGCCTTTCAAAAGTTCAAAATATCATATTTTCCTACGAGACGAATTAGAAATACTGAAAAATGTCCTTGTCAACACCATAATGCCCTTAAAACTATGCATATGAATTTCATAAAAACCCTCAACAAAGGGAATTGTTAAAGAATATGCACTATAGGTTGGCACTTGTTGTATTTCAAACTTTTGAGGGGTTCGGTTGAAATTAACAAATCAGGAGAGAGCCCATGATAGGGGGTCGCTCTGCTTCCCCCAAGAGATTGTGAAAGAGCATAACTTATACCTGGCCATCTGGAAATTCAGCTCGGTAAACTCGACCTATCAAGCCCTCGCCGATGAGGCTCTCAGAGCAGTAGTTATTCGTAGCTGCTAAAATTTCCGAAGCTGAGAACAGCTTCGCAGTTACCAGGGTTTTCGATCTCTTAATGGAACTTTTTCTTGTAGAGATCCTTTCGGGTTTTTTCTGATGAAGCAAGGGAGGAGGCTGCACACCAGTCACTGAAGGAGCATCCCAGATGCGTTCTTCGAAGTGTACTCTTGGTTCTGAAATTTGGAAGCACAACTTCTTGAGTGTTCATGTAAGTGAACAAAATTGTCATGAAAATTTTGGTGATTTATCAAACTTTTTAATCATGGACAGCTGATTCCCATTTTAAAAAAGAGATGCTTAAACTCATACATGCAAACATATACACCTCCTATAGAATCTGAGTTTTTCAGATATGCATGCGACGCCTTGAAAGTGCAGTTTGTAAGTAAATATATTTTGCAGGATATGTACGTCAATAGATGATTTTATGAGGCATAAATACAAATGTCCCATTACGATATTTACGCTATGCTGCAAGCAAAAGTAAATGAGATAGGATAAGATGAACAAGCAGTATGACATGACAGAAGTCATATAGCAAACGAAGCAGAAGATGAGCATTCTATATTCGCTAAAGTACTTGCGCGGAAAAGAGATGAACAACAGCAAACAAAATAACAACAGCTAAGCCAACTATTTGGAGCTGTCTAAGAATGATAGCATGCATTGGGAGGAAATAAGAAAAGTTTCTAACATGAGACTTTACTATCTACATCGTATATGTTCTTGAGATTTGCTTTACCTGCTGGTGCTGTGATTGGAAGAGAACACAGAGACTCGCTGCTGCTCTTAGACCAATAGGGGTTGTTTTTATGATATCTGCGGGTGTTAATGATGAAGACAATAGCAGAAATTACAGCGACCACAAATAAACTGCCCACGGCACTGGCCATAACAGCTATTCCGACCTTCTTCCGGTGCTTGTTATGGACAGTCTTAGAAGGATAGCCAAACGAAAATTGCGAAACCCTAGGGCTGTGGCTGACATTATTGTCCAGCGATGATAAAGGGGATGATAAAGGGCTGTGGCTGACATTATTGTCCGGTGATGATAAAGGGGATGATAAAGGGCTGTGGCTGACATTATTGTCCGGCGATGATAAAGGGGAGTGAGTGCTCCCATTAATACTCTGTTGAAAGCGGTTTCCGTTGATCCTGAATAGTCAAAAAAGAGAACAAGGTTTAGTATAAAATTGTAAAGCTTTAACGACTAAAAGAAGTATAAGACGAAGAAATAAAAAGTGGTACCTCAGTTGAGGAATGAACTTGAACTGCTTTGGGATATAACCACTGAAGTGATTATTTTCAAGGTTACTGGAGAAAACAAAAACAAAAAAAACTAAATTAATTAGCACCAATATACATTAATGAGAGAAAGATTCCAATGTTCAGTAGATGTTGCTTACAGAATGGATAGTGGTAGATTTGCTAGTAGAACCACAGAGCCTGTGAATTCATTCCCTTGTAAATAACTGCAAAAGCAAAAGAGGTTAGAAGCAAAACATTTTAAGACTCCTACATTCACATTCATTGAAAAAATGCAGGTTATGACACATACAGAGAATGGAGACTAATCAACGAGCCAAATGAGCTCGGCAGATCGCATGTGAAGCGATTGAACGATAAGTCCCTGGAATTCCAACATCCGTGTCAAGAGACTAAACGGAATAGAACGGGAAAAACAGAAAAATCACTGACTGAAAAAGCAAATTTTAAGCAATCACGAATGATCAAAAAGCAAATTAACCCTCCCTCCCTTTTTTTTTTCCTGATCATTACATCCAACTACGTAGAAACCACAATTTTAAAATTTCTTCTCGAACACATTTAAGTCCCTGGAATTCCAGCATCCATCTCAAGAGACACAAAATGGCTAGGAACAGGAAAAACAGAAAAATCACTAAGCAATCAGGAAAGATCAAAAGGCAAATTAACCTATTTTTCAGACCCAAAAATTGAACTAAATAGAAATCACATGTTTACATTTTCTTCTCAAAAACATTTAACAAAATACATAGAGATATATGGAGAGATATTAAGCGAGAGAAGAGAGAGGGGAGGGTTAGAGCTTGAGTATAATACAATGTTTCTAGACTCCGCATGTCCGTAAAAGCATTGCTGATTGGTCCGAGGAGATTATTATAGCTGAAATTCCTACAAGATATCGAAAATTACTATTAATCCCTTCAAAAACTCAACCTCCACTTAGGAAATTTAAACCTGTAATTCTACAAAAACTCACAAATGCTTCAGAAACTTCAGCGAAGACAACGACACCGGGATGCTCCTCTCGAACTTATTCGCCGCCAAGTTACTACATTTCCATATCCATCTTTAAAACCCAAGACAAATTTCTCAGGGGAATTATATCGAACAGTTAAAGGGCGCATACATGCGAGTCACATTAGGGGGCAAACCATATGGAATCTCACCACCAATGGTATTATTACTCACATCCCTGTGATCAAAACCACAAAACCCATCAATTAAATCCCCCAATAACCCACCAAAATTTGTGATCTCGGAATTAAAAACCACATATACTCACAATTCTTTCAAAGAGAGGAGGGTGGAGAGCTGCGGACTCAAGAACCCACCAATTCCCAACCCACTAATATTTCTGAATCAAACACACACAAAACACCAACCCCAAATTAGCATCTTTTTCAAATATTTAAGAAACAAACCGAAAAATGGGTCAAAAATTAGGGAAAAAATTGGGGATTACATGGAAACAACGGAGGGCCCGGAGCAAGAGACCCCGATCCACGGCTCCCCACCGCACGGATCGCCACCTCCGATTCGCCACCCCGCGAGCGCCATTGGCGTGTTGAGTGATCCATACAAACCCTCGAGAGATTCAACTGTACAAGAAGAAGAAGAAGAAGAAGAAGCCGTTTATAGCCGTTGGAGAATTTGAAATACAAAAAAAAAAAAGGATTGGGGTTGATCAGACCCGTCCGATCAAGATCGAACGGGTGATGTGAATAAAGAAAATTATATAAAAAA
This sequence comes from Tillandsia leiboldiana, assembly GCA_029204045.2. Classification (NCBI taxonomy): domain Eukaryota; kingdom Viridiplantae; phylum Streptophyta; class Magnoliopsida; order Poales; family Bromeliaceae; genus Tillandsia; species Tillandsia leiboldiana. Next base: position 7,826,698 of record CM055083.1, read on the forward strand.
AAATTTGACCCCGGAGTTCGAGGAAATTACCAACGAGGGGGTCGGTCAACGCCGATGCGATGAGGGCGAAGATGAGGAGCAGGGAAATGGCGAGGAAGAATCGGGGAAACGCGTTTTCCATGGCGCTTATTAATTAATTAAAGAAATTAATTAGAAAATTACGGGAAAAAAAAAAACAAGAATTAGGGGGATTTTGTAGTAAAAAAGAAAAAATTGAATTAATTGAGGGAAAGGGATCGAGATCTCACCCGGAGCTAAAAATTTTGCTTACAAAGAACCAAAAAAAAAAAAAAAAAAAATAGAGGAGAAGAGTTTGTAGAGAGAGAGAGAGTGTATGTGTTTGGGGGTAAAAACTCAAAAAAAGGGGTTTTAAAATGGTAATGGGGTTAAAAGAAATAAAGAGGAAATTGGGGTGGTTTTGTGCCAATGGTGCACGCGAAACGAGATTGGTTTCCGGCGGGAAATTTCCAATATTCAATATCCAACTGTCAACTAACTGAAATGGAGGAAAAATGCATGGAACCCCCTAAACAATATTAACTTCTGGAATACACCCCTCGTAGCATTTTCACTTTGCCTGGTCTTTACAATACAAAACTTAGGCTAAATTGCACTCTTAGTCCTCAAACTTTTTAAATAATTAACAATCTAATTTAGTTGGTTAAATAATAATGTATCACTAATGTGATAGTAATGAAGTAGTATTATAATTAATAATGTGGTAACTATAAAAATGCCACATCATTACGACATCAATAGAATATCAGAAACCTAATTGCGACAATTCAGAATATTTAAGCCAAAAAAAAAATAGCATAACAATGAGGTTTTAGGCATTTATGCTACACTGATAGATTATTAACCAAAAAAAATAATGAAATTGGACTCGTAAGAATTTTCTGAAATCAGGAGTTGCTATCTTTTCTCCTTATTCTCGCATATTCCAATTTAAAGAAGAATTTTGTGAGAGTTGTTCTCCAGCGGCGTAAGCCTAAACAACAGTCAAAGAAATAGCCGACTCTCTTGGTAATTGACCTTAGAAATTTCATGCCAATTGTATGCTGGTGCAGCATCACAATCGCGAGCCAATGCAGCACTCAGACAGCTCCAGTAGCCAAACTCCTCATCTCACCTTATTTTGCTTTAACCGCGAATTCAATCAATTTGTAGTGGAATAATCGCAGGTAGACAGGACAATTGAAAATTTTATTATTTCTTTCAAATCCATGTAATGTTCGACTTTCTTCAATAATTGCAGGAAAAAAATTTCTGCCCACTGAATCTAGCAGCACTACTGATATATAACTTGGTTACTAAAAAACATGACAATCCTTATATACACAATTTAACACTATTTTCTCAAATTATCGCCTTTCTCTAAATTAGGCCTCTCATACAAGAAACATCTTCATAATTTTCTTAATATAAAAAGAACCAACCAAAGAAATATGGCAGGACAACACACCCAAACAACTTCTGTGCCGTATCGTGACAACAAGATATCGGCACGATATAGTCTCCGTGCCAATGGCACAGTTAAAAACTCTTTTTTCTTTAAATTAGTAAGTAATTTTCTAAATAAAGCTCAAATGATTTGATAAAGATACATAATAAGTAATTAGAATATCTTGTTGCTAAAAAAATACATATTTCATGTTATTATGTGTCGGCACACATGTATTTTTTGTGACCGGCACGCATTGAGACGACGCGGCACGTACTGTGCCGGCAAGCTTTCAGCACGATCCCGTGCCACGACACTTAAATACTTGCATCCAAGTTTCATACGCTTAGATGACAATATCTATTTTTCCTTCAAGTTTCATAAGCCAGGATTTAGGTTTTGGAGGGAAGGCCAAAAACACATTGTAGACAATACATTTATTTTAAAAAAATTATAAAGTAAATTATTATAAAAGTTTGATGCACAAAAATGCAAAAGGAAATTTAAAAAAAAAATTTGCCTACCCCGACAAGGTAGCAATTTTTTAAGCAAAAAAAAAAAAAAAAAAAAAAAACATTTTGGCCCCTGAAGTTTACAGTACTTGAATTCTTTCAACACCTAATTAAGGACCATTATGAATCTTTTCCAAAGGTGTTGTTTGGGTAGAATTGTACTAGAAATCACTAACAACTCGTTCTCTAAAATCTGCTGAACATTTTCCGACCGAAGCGGCAGAAGTAGAAGCTACAAACTAGAGACTAAACTCTACTTAATTGCGGTGATCTCGAAGCTTATTTTGACTTTCTACCACAACAAAAGCTCGAAATTTTGTTCTCCTTGAACTTACTTTGTAAACCCACAAACATGATCACACTCGCCTTCCCTTTCTTAGGAGTGAAGGTTGGTTTTCCCGGATCCAACATCTTACAAAGCTCATTAAAGATAGCCTGTAAGAAGAAACAACAAAAATTGATGAGGCATCCGAATTTCTTAAAGTATTACGAAACAACTGTTGTTCTCCAAAAGTTTTCTGATATATTATTCGCCGATAATATTTAGAGGCAACACCGAAGGGGATTTTGAAGCTGATGAATCACGAAGGCTTAACCATACTTCATATAAAGAGCCATTTACATGTATATCTATTTATTTACGGATTATTTAATTTACCCTCTGCAGTTTACTGAAAATAGATGTTTATTTGTGTTGCAGAAGTATCGCATTGCCAAGGACTCACCGGAACAGACAGAAGGTAAATGTTTATTGATTCCTTGAAAAACGCACCGTGCTTGGAAAACTTTGTAAATTACTTTTACGGAATCTTATATGCCCCTTTTAAGTCGAATAAAATGGAAGAATAGTATAGTTGGTGAATAGACTCGAGAAATACGCCTAGTTAGTACACTTGGAACTCTCTAGTATGATGCTCGTCGGCAACAATGAAAACCGACCTTTTGATGAAGTAGGAATTGTTAACTCGGAATAATTAGTAAATTGGACTATGTGATGTAACAGAATAATCACTCCATACTTTCTTGTAATTTATGGAGCATAAATCAAGGTTTGAAATATCGGTCTCAGTCATAGTATTCGAGCTCCTAGAATTTCGGTTTAAGCAGTTCCGGTTCCAGTTTCGAGTGTGGTTTGAAAAGTCTCCTAGCTTTTCGAAAGGATCAAAATAAACATACTCAATTCGAACAATCATAATACGAATGAGTTCACAACATTTTGATGATTTAAAGCAGTGTCATGCGCTAGTCTTGTGAAGAACATGGTTGAATTTCTGGGCATTCGAAATTGAAATTTATTGATTTTTCTATTTGATTTTAGACGTCTGAATACTCAAATAACAAGCAAACCCCTGTTGTACATGTTAAAGTGGATTTATTACTTCTCGGAAGTCTGTACATTTTCATTACTTATCAATTTCTTTTTTAAAATTTGATGTTGATGTTGCAGGGAGAAATGATAGAAGAACTGTCGACGGCATGCCACAGCTTGACCCAAAAACGTAAACCCTGTAGCTAGAAAAGAAAATTCTATTTCGAAGTGTCTTTAATAATCATGTTTTTTAGCTCCTAATGGAATTATCTTTTATGTTACTGTTGTCGTATTGTGGCATGGATATCACTGAAGCTTTGCAGATTCAATTACATGTTCAGAGGCAGCTTCATGAGCCACTCGAGGTACAAATTTTCTTTTATTTCAAACCCGTCTTCGCATATGTAAATATCCCTACAACTGTGAAATCTGAATTTTCATATACCCCCCACTCAAAACTGCTTTTCTTAAAAGAAATTTTCTTTTCTCGGAAAAACTTTTATCGTAAGTTCAGGAATCATCCAATTCGTGAAGTCCATTTCTGCAGTAATATCTATTCTTATGGGTAATTTTATATCTCTTTTTAAGCTAATCGCAGTTACTATTTATATCAATATTTCTGATATTTGTTGTATCGTATGCAAACATTTCCTTCTAATCTTTTTTTTCTTTGATGCATCAGATTCAGCGAAATCTGCAGCTGAAGATAGAAGCACAAGGAAGGAAGCTTCAGCAGACGTTCGGGCAGCAAATGAAAACAAGCAGGGACATCGTCGAGAACCAAAACTACAACATGTTTTTCCCTTGACAATCTTGGGTGGCGGCAGCGGCAGTGGTGTTGATTCTGAGAACAGCGATTTCCTGTCGAAAATTGACTAGGCCTTTGATGCTTGCGAAAAGTCTACATTTTACAGAAAAATGCCTTCGCATCCATAGAAAGTACCAGTTGCTAGCTCTTTTGATCTTTTCAGGTGTAATTATTTATGTATTGAGTGCAATTGAATTCAAGATATGAGACAGAATAATAGTATCCATGTTCAGTCGAAACACATCGAGCCGGTTTAGATATCGACGGAGTTATCCTGCCCTGCGGGCGTTTTCTTTTGTGATTGCAATTTTTTTTGGAATAAAATAGATTATTTCGCAGTTAAAATATATTATTTTATTAACTTATGGATGCTGAGATTTTTTAAGGAGCAAAAATTAAACTCCTACTTTTTAATCACGCAAAAAAAATTTCTTTGCTATTTAAAAGGTTTAATTCCTGTAGTTATATAATGAGCATAATGAGTTAAATTCGCATTTTTTATCTTATTTATAAATATATATTTCTAAACTAGTTTCCAATGTGCAGAGTAATACATTTCTGCTTCAGTTTATTTTGTGAATTGAACCAAACCAAACCGTACCCGCCGCTAAATATAAATCACCCCCCACTTTTTTTTTTAAAAAAAAAAAAAAGAAAGAAAAAAGAAATCACTTCTTTTTAAACGCCCAGAGGAAGCCCGCCATATACTAATCCTCTTCATCTCACCCGTCACCACCACCTCTCCATTCTCTCTCTCTCTCTCACTCTCCTCAACTCCGCCGCCGACCCGCCACCACCTCTCCATTCTCTCTCTCTCACTCTCCTCAGCTCCTCCTCTGCCGCCGCCGCCGCCGCCGCCGCTCCAAGAAATAAGAAACCAGCAGCTTGGACCTCTCCGTTTGGCTCCGACCGTCTCCACGTTTGCGCGCGTGCAACTCAGACCATCTCCAATTCTGTCTCGTCTCAGAGGCGCTCCTGGTTCGTTTCTTTATTTTCTTCTTTCTTTCGCCTTCAAGATTCCTCCTCGGCATGCTATGTTCTCGGTTCTTGATCTACTGCTATGATATCATGTTGATTTTCTATTCATATTTCCAAACGGTTCTGAACTTATCTAGGTTCTTGATCTACTGCTATGATATCATGTTGATTTTCTATTCATATTTCCAAACGGTTCTGAACTTATCTACTGGTTTGTTTCTTTATTTTCTTCTTTCTTTCGCCTTCAAGATTCCTCCTCGGCATGCTATGTTCTCGGTTCTTGATCTACTGCTATGATATCATGTTGATTTTCTATTCATATTTCCAAACGGTTCTGAACTTATCTACTGGTTCGTTTCTTTATTTTCTTCTTTCTTTCGCCTTCAAGATTCCTCCTCGGCATGCTATGTTTTCGGTTCTTGATCTACTGCTATGATATCATGTTGATTTTCTATTCATATTTCCAAACGGTTCTGAACTTATCTTGGATCTTTTGTCTTACTAATATGGCACGGATCATTTCGCAGGGATATATACATACATACACTAATGGTGTCCAAAATGGAGCTGAACGCTCTGAACGACACTTTCGAGAGGGTTCAAGAACTGCAAGAGGCCGCATCTTCGTTGAATCTGAAGATTATCGACAAGATCGAGCAGACCATTCTAGCGGCAATAGAGAGCATTCAGTCCTCTGCAGACAATCACAGGCCTGTGTTACAGACACTGAAAGAAATTCTCTCGTCAATCGCAGAAGAGTATTTTGTGGAGAAGTGGGCGAGGGAAGTGGAGCTGTACATAATGCTCGAGAGGTGTGTCGAGTTTATCGACGAGCGCTTCGACAAGGACGTCGGAGAAGAGGTGTTTAGGTGGTCTAAGCTGTGGGACGCGAGCACGATCAATCAGGAGATCGCCCGCCACTTGTATCAGGAAGGCCCGCCAGAGATTGGTGATTGTTTTGCAGCGGAGGCTGGCATTACGAACTTAGCTGTCGCAAAAAAAAACATACTTTGTCGAGATGCACACGATTCTCCAGGCCCTGAAGAATGGTGACGTAGGATCTGCACTACGGTGGGCCGCCAAGAACCGAAAACGTCTGGTGGAACGTTATTCGGACGTTGAAATAGATCTTCATAACCTGCATATTTTTGATATCTTACGCGAGCGCAGTGATAAAAGTGAAGCCTTGGAATATATAAGGGCGCACGTAGAGCCGCTCGTCGATAAGTATGGAGAGGATATTGTCCGAATCCAGGAGGTGAGGGATCGTGTGCTGGTATGGGAGGACGTAAACCAGGGGCAGGTGGCGGAGGAGGAACAACGGTTGCGGGCAGAGATAGTGAGCAAGTGGAGAGCCTGCTATTGTGAAATGAGAAAATTGGCTCTTCAGAGTCCGCTGAGCACCGCCATGGAGGCTGGCTTCCAAGCTTTGCCACAGCTGCTATCAATGGCCCGTAATCTTCCCATAGCGGAGGGGCTGAGGCGGGAGGAGCTACCGGATGAGCTTCTTCACATACCGGATGAGATTCTTCGCATAGTGCAGTGGATGATGCTGAAGGAGCTACCGGATGAGATTTTTCTGACGAGCAACTTGTACTTCCGCTCGACCTTTATTTGTCCGGTTACCGGAGACACTGCCACAGAAGACAATCCAGCTCGGATGCTCGAGTGTGGTCATGTTATATCCTCCATCGCTGAAGCTCAGCTCAGGCTCAACAATAGGATAGGCTTGTTCTTTGTTGAGTGCCCCTTCTGCCGCCGGTTTTCATCGATTGATGTTCGCACTGTATTCTTCTAGTCGCAACAGCGAGGAAAGTAAATTGAGTGATGTGGGACACCCTGAAGGGAAGATCATCCGACAGAATTTTAAATTTTTTACATAATTGATTAGTTTACACATTTGATTTGAACCTGTATAAATGCAAACATTTTTGAGTAACATTTGATTCTGAGTATATATAGGTAAATGTAAACATTTTTTGAGTAACATTTGATTCAGAGTATATGTAAATGTAAACATTTTTTGAATAACATTTGATTTGAATATATGTAGGTAAATGTAAACATTTTTTGAGTAACATTTGATTTGAGTATATGTGAATTACAAACATTTTTTGTGAATATAAACATTTTTTTGAGTAACATTTGATTCGAGTATATTCCCTTCTATTTATACCCACTCCCAATCTCACCCATCCCCTGCTACTAGAGAGCTTGGACATCATCACTCTTTTCCTCTAAATTTTTTCTTCTTCCTCCTCTGAGTGTGAGGGAGCGGTTTTAGCAGTAGCAACAGCTGCACCACCAACTCAGAGCCCGCTTTTATTTCGTGCTGAAACTTGGGAACTTGGTCGAGAACGCCGAGTAGTGAGTAGTGAGCCCCCGAGGTGGAGAAATTGACTGTGGACTCTTTCCAGCTATAGTATAAGTTGAGGTAGGCTTTGTGTATTTTGAGTTTTTCGGAGTTTGTTAGATTTTTCGGCGTTTGTTCAAGATGTTGAGCTGAGAGTTTGAGTTGTTGAGCTCTAGTGGGTTTTGATCCCTTTTCTCCCTCTCCTGGTGTTGTGTGTGCGCACAGTTGTGCTGAGCAAGGAGCAGAGTGAGGTGGAGGTGGTCGTTGAGGTGCCATTTAGCTGACCCTGTGACTGGGCTAAGCTGACACCTTTGGGCATGCACTGTGGCAGTGCCTGGTGGAGTTGGGAGCTTGGACTAAGGATGGAGGTTGTTGGGCCTGCCCAAAATAAAAAGGGTCCAACATGGTCCATCTTTGACCTGCACAAAGAAAAATAAAGATGGTCCAGCATAGTCCATCTTTGACATGCACTGGAGGCTTATAAAAGCTAGCGGAGCCGTGGAGGAGGAGAAAGATGGGGGGAGGGACACATCCACACACACACTCAGTGGGCTAAAAAAAATTAGTATAAGACCAAAAAAAAAAAAAAAAAAAAAAAAAACCCCACTTCCACCTTCACTGAGAAGAAGAAGAAGAAGAAGAAGAAGAAGAAGAAGAGGAGGAGCAGAGGAGCCTGCATCCACAGAGGACGTCTCCAAAAGCCGCCGCGTCGTCTCCAAAGCCACAGGTTCGGAGCAAGCTGTCTTCTTCCAACCCAACGCTCCGCATCTTCCTCCTCGTTCAAGCAGAAAGAAGCAACGAAAAAAGAAAAAAGAAAAAAAAAAAAGCAACAAGAAGTATTTTAGTATTTATTCTTTTTTAAGTATTGCAACTTTGTATCCCATAATTAATCTTTGAATAGGTTGAGCTTACTTAATTTTATCATCAACTGCCTTCATAATTTCATATTTTTTAGAGATTAAATAAATAAATAAATAAAATGAAAATTAGCATATCATACTAAAATAGTCCTGTGACTGAAATTTTTTATACCCTATTAAACCACTGTATAGTGTCTGAAACCTTTAGCTTCTTATTGATGCCTTTTTTTTAAAAAAAAATTCTGTAGGCTAGTCTAATTAACTTAATGTTTTATTTGTTAGCTTAATATTCTACGTACCTTCTTACGAAAATATCTGATAATTTTTTTTTTATTATTATTATTTTATTTTATTTTTTTTTTTTTTTTTTAAAAAAAAAAAAAAAAAAAGTGATAACGAAAAAAAGAGTTAACTGTTGAATGTTGGAATAGCATACTGGATTAACTTGGATATCCTGATTTTTATTTTATTAAGGCAAAATTTATAGCTTGTGACTTAACGGGCAATGCTAGGTGTACACCCCAAAAGGGGTGTACATCTTATACTCCACCCTATCCTAGGGTGGTCCTTTTAGGATATACACTTATATATACCCTTACTCAACTCTTATTTTCCTTTTCTATTTTTCTTCTCTATTTTACTTTTATATATATATATATATATATATATATATATATATATATATATATATATATATATATATATATATATATATATATATATATTCGGCTACTATACTATCATAGTTCCAAACATTTAGTGCTATCAAATTTTCTACCCTTAAATCAACTCTTTTGATTATTTTCATCCGTTAGATTTATTATTTTTCAACCACCCATTAAACTCAAGGGGCCCACTATTATCTCAACCACACATCTTTTAATTCAACGGTTGAAAATTTAATAGCATCAATGACTTTGTGTGCTATTAATAGTATTTCAGCCTAGGGGTGGTAATTCAGCTCGCTGTTCGCTAGCTAGGTCGTGTTCGGCTCGAAATAAGCTCGAAATCGAATCGCTCGTTTAGTAAACGAGTCAAACACGAGCCGAATTTTTCAGCTCGTTTAATAAATGAGCCGAACACGAGCTGGGGTCAGCTCGCTCGTGTTCGGCTCGATAACAGCTCGAATACATATTATATATATATATAGAACTAGACTGGAATACTATCGATAGCCCCAAGTCATTGGTGCTACCAATTTTTTAACCTTTAGAGTAAAGGATGTGCGGTTAGGATGATAGTGGTCTCCTACCATGTTTGGTTCGGGGATAAATTTAAGAGGTATAAATTTTTTTATACCTGGGATAGCTTGCTATTCCGGGATAATGAAGTATAAAAGTTAAATTGCGTTTGGTTGAAAAGTTAGTATTCTCTGTAATAATTTAAATTGTGTTTGGTTAAAAATTATGGAATAGTAGAGGATAGTGGAAAAAAAAGATAGAATTTTTATAAAAATACCAACTTTGCCCTTAGCTTTTTTTTATAGAAAAATTAATTTAATTATTATATTAAATTTGAAACAATTTAATTATAAATAATAAATTATATCTTACGTTAAAAAAATAATATTTTTTATTTTATATTATATTTTAAGAATATAAATAATAAATTATATTTTATATTATATTTTTTATATTTTATATTATAATTTTATATTTTATATTATAATTTATAATTTATATTATAATTTATAATTTATATTATAATTTATATTTATATTATAATTTATATTATATTATAATTTATATTTATATTATAATTTATATTATAATTTATATTTATATTATAATTTATATTTTATATTAATTTATAATTTATATTTTATATTTTATATTTATATTATATTTTATATATATTTTATATTATAATTTAATTATAAATAATAAATTATAACTTTACCCTTTCACTGCCTCCAGGGATAAAACCTTATTCCATGGGGGGAGAGGAATAAGGCTTAACGGGTTATTCCAGGATAACCCGTTAAGCCAGGGATAAAAAAAAAATTATCCCATGCTATTTTCCAGCACTGTTTGGCAAGAATTGGGGGATAAAGGGGGTTATTCCCCCTTTATCCCCGAACCAAACATGGCCCTAGGGTTTAGTGGATAGTTGGTTAAATAGTAAAAATCTTAGGGGACCAGCATAATTCCAACCGCATATCATTTCATCCAAAGGCTAGAAACTTGGTAGCACCATTGCTTGTCGCTATCGATAGTATTCAAGCCGAACTCCTCTCTGCTCATCTCTCCTCTCGCCTCTGCCTCGATCTCTCTCTCTATCATATATATTATATATATCTATTATATAATATATATGAGAAATAATTTCTTAAACTTTACTATTTAGATTTTAGGCCGAACATAATATAAAGAATAATTTTTTATAAAAAGTTTAATTATTAAATTAAGTTGGTTTAGTTTTTTTTGATTTTTTTTCAACTTTACATTAATAGTGAGAATGAAAATCCTACTTGTTGTTCGATAGCCCGGCTCGTGTTTGGGCTCGTTAATGAAATGAACCGACACACGAGCCGAATTCTTCAGCTTGATGATTTAATGTGTCAACTCGTGTTCGGGCTCGTTATTAACGGCCGATATAAACGAGCTGAACACAGAGCCGACCACAGCTCACTCATGTGTGGGATCGTTGACCACCCCTATTCCAGCCTAGGCTCTCTCGCTCTCTCTCTCCCTCTCTCGTCTCTCTCTCTCTCTCTCTCATCATCTATCATCTATATATATATATTATATATATATATATATATATATATATATAGATATATATATATATATTCTATATATATATATATATATAGATGTTTGACGGGTATTTCGATCACGACCAGTTTACTCAGAAATAGCCTAATTGTGATAAGAAGGTGTAATTAATCAGTTACCTACGGATATTCAAAAGCATTGAACTCTTTAATCTCTAACTCAATCTTTTAAAAATTATATGTATTTTTTTTGCAATAAAAAATATAATTACAATCCACTCTTGTAAATATTTTCTTTTATTTTTCTGTCCTTTCGGGAATGGCGACTTTACTACAGACTGCATTTCCTCTTATTTTTAATCGGGAATGATGGACGACTTCGCTAGAAGACTGCATTTCCTCTTATTTTATTTGTCGTCTGATTTACCTTTACATAGTTTGATGATTGTCCATTTTCAAAGTGGTTCATTATGTAACAATT
>CM055083.1:7838258-7890548 GCA_029204045.2 Tillandsia leiboldiana
GATAGGTCGGTTTTTAGAACATTGTTTGTTAACGTATGTGCTCAGATCCTAGCAGACACTAGAAATTTTACATGAAAAATATACCCAGGGATGACATAGCAAGAAGCAGGGACCAATTTGCAGTTTGGGACTATCCTTGCATTTTATTCCCTATTTTTGTGCTGTTTTATTACCTACATGTTATATTACTATAGAAGAATCTAAATCGCAAAAGTTAAAACACGCTGATTATTTATCGTTGCTAATTCGTTTCTTGGCGGTCTTGCAGCTCTTTTCTATGTTGCCCGCTTTAGTGATGAGTTGATGCCGAACAGTAACGCAGAGGAAGGGCAGGCCAAGATCAGGCGGCGTATGATCATGATGGATTCAATGACAAATGCGGGTGAGTTCTAATCTATTATCTCTTCATAACCTTCCTATACTTCAAAAGTGACAATTTCTCCTCTTTGCTTTCGTCGATAACAATTGCGGGTGATTTCTTTTCTATTGTCTCTTTAATAAACTTGATAAACTTTAAAGGTGCCAGTTTCTTCCTGCTGATTTCATGATTAACAATCTCAGGTATTATCTTTTTTTTTTTCCCCTGAAAATACACTTATTTCAGGTGCATATTATTCCAAATGATCCAAGAATTTTATATATTATATAGTTTCAAGGAATTGTTCATTATCATTCAATTTTTTCAGTTTGAAAAATGGTAGGAGATTAGATGATTATATCAAGGCTAAATTGCACTTTTCGTCCTCAGATTATTTGAGTTGTGTGATACTTTGGTTTTCGAACTTTAATTTGTAATAATTTATGGCTCAAACCTTCTTGATCATTGTAATCATGTCCCATAGTGAAAATCAGTTGGTTGTATGATGATGTGTCGCTGATGTAACAGTAATGTGGCATCTTAGTTACTCTCATATGGTCAACTGCAATACCCCCACATCACTGCCACATCGGTGAAACTTCATCCGTTAGTAAATTAAATTGCACTGCAGGACTTGATTATATCAATTATGAAAGTTCAAACTAAAAATTGCAACAAATTAAAGTTTTTGAGGACGCAAACATCTCACGTGCCGCATAGTTTGAGGACCAAAAGTGCAATTTAGCCTTATATTAAAAAATATTATTTTTGTGTATTTTTTTACCTTATAAATTAAGTGGCTTTTACAAACCGAAGTACTGACATTTCTTGACCCCCTCCCCATTTTACTGTGAATGCTGAATTGTGATTTAGAACTGAATAACACAAATCCTAAGCTTCATATTACTATGAAAAAGATACATAGTACTCAGGGGCCGTTTGGTGCAAGGTTTGTAATATTTCGGAAATGTTATATATTTTATATTCGAAATGACAAGTTTGTTACTTACTGAGCTACTTGAGTTGGGAGGTTGCTAAAAGCTAGCGTATTTTTATATTTTTATTAATGGACTACTAATGATTCCCATCCAGCATAATAATGAGAACACCTTATGCCCCATGATATTATAGTATTCCTAATTTCCTACCACCTTGTAATTTATAATAATTTCACTACTTTAGTAACGCTGTTACTACTATCCAACTTGAGTTGAATGACAATAATTTGAACATTTTCAGTAAAAATATAGAAGATTACCGGAATATTACAAACCTTGAGTCCAATGGCCCCTTGAAGTATCGCGTTCAATTTACATATGAATGGTAGCAATCAAAAGAAACTATGCATTAGCTACATAATACTCAAATAATTCAAGAATTTTGTTTCTGATTCATTTCTACCGATATTTTTTTAAAATTTTATTAAAACTATTTTTATGTTTGAATACGGAAAGATAAAAAATAATCATATCAGGAAGTATTGTATTCATGTTACATATGTTGTGCATTCAAGTTATTATTTTTCCGAATTAATATATATATCTGAGATAGCTATGTTGAACTTGTGCCTTAGAGCTGGATAGCACGAACCCGAAGCTCATGAACGACGACTCGCGAGTACTGCGGATAGCCCGTGGGTCAGGCCAGCTAGTTGAGGACGTCACGAACATGCTCATAGCGTTCAGGCAGTTGGCGAAGTATTGGAGTAATTTGAAGGGGTTGAAGATTCCGAAGAAGGGTGACCTGTGCGCTTTGTCACGAAACATGTATGTTCAGCAGATGAGCAAAGGTCTCGGTCCGCAGATGCTGAAGCAGATCGGCGGTACCGCCGTATTACACACTATGATGAAGCAGGTGGGGACGAAGGCTGACTTTAACTGAGATTTTTGAAGTTGATGAATATCGTCGGGCATTTGGGGCTGTAGGGTGTGGATTTTATTTTGCTGTAGGCTGCTGATTCATTCGTATTATAGAATTATGATTAGCACAGGACTGTAAATAAAATTTGAACCACTTTTTAACCAAGAACATTATTAAATTTGGGGCAAATTACACTTTCGGTCCTCAAATTTTGAGGTGAGTAATATTTTGGTCCTTGTTTTAATTTTTTGTATTTTCTGTTTTAAATATTCTTCGCAATTAAGTCCTGCAGTATAATTTTATTGATTGGATTCTGATGTTCTGTTGATGTTGTAATGATGTGGCATTTTTGTAGTTGCCACATTATTAATTACAATGCTACCTCATTACTACCAAATTAGCAATACATTATTATTTAACCAACTAAATTAAGTTGTTAGGCTGAATTGTAAACATTTAGAAAGTTTGAACAAAAAGAAAACACAATAAATTAGAGTTGAGGGCCAAGAGTGCAATTTTAGCCTAAATTTTGTACTATAAAAGGGCCTTTGGTTTGGGCTATTTTGTCAATATTATAGACAATTATGTCAGGATAGCTGTATTTAGTTTATCCAGACCTGTAATGCTACTGTTGGGGCTGAAATTTTGTCTTGACCGTCGATCAGGTTTGGTCCGCGATCGTCCCGTGAGGTTGACCATCTGAGTGTGATGTATCGTGTGCCAAAAGGGATCAAGCGATCGGACCGGGTAGGGATCTGCTTGGTCGGGTTCTTCTTAATCAAACTCTCACAAATTTGGCTTAGATTAGCCGAACTGGAGTTTGTAGACGTAGGATTCGGCCTAGAGGAGCCGAATTAGGAATTGAGGACAAAGGATTAGACAAGGCCGAAATAGCCGATTTGGAATTATATTACTTGGAGATGGGTTACAAGGATAATAGGAATCAATATTAAGCCTGCTCTTAGAAAGTGCGATAAAAGTTATCTTAAAAAGTAGTAAATACAGATATGAAAAGATATGAAATAGCAGGGGACGGTTGAGTGTATGGGATGGATGGAGAGAAGAAGAGTTATTTCTATGGCAAATTTAAAAAACTTTTCTCTCCAGGGACGGCGGTCAGATTGGCTTTGGAGACTGAAGGAATCTCTTTCGGACTAGGCGCCTGTCATCGGCGGACCGACATGGACTAATAGCCCCCTTTACCTTGGAGGAGGTAACGGAGAGCGACTTTCCAACTTGGAAGGGACAGAGCGCCAGGACCTGACGAATTTCCTCTGAGCTTCTACCAAACTTTTTGGGAAACTCTGAAGGGTGATATTTGGAGATATTCCAAGAGTTATATGTGGGGCGGTTGTTCGAGAGGCCCATTGACTACTCTTATATCTGCCTTGTACCCAAAAAAGAAGGTCCGCGAAGGCAAATGACTTTCTACCGATTAGCCTACTAAACGGATACAGAAGATTAGTTTTAAAGGCTTGGCCAACAGACTAACACCAGTTCTGGACATTCTGATCGCATATTCTCAATCCGCGTTCCTAAAAGGGAAGAATATCTCAGAACATTTCGCAACGGCTTGTGAATTGGTTGGGTGGGGGGGCAGCAGGACTAAGGTCGAAGGTGTAGGAGTCAAATTGGACTTTGGAAAGACGTATGATAGAGTTAATTGGCCTTCTTGCGTAGAGTTTGGACTGGTGGGGTTTCGACCCTAATAGTGTGAGTAGATTATGATGTGCGTTGAAAACGCCAAAGTTGCGGTGCTTGTTAATGAGGAACCGACTAAGTGGTTCAAGAATAAGCGAGGGGTGAGATAGGGAAACCCTCTCTCTCTCCTTACTTGTTTTTGATGGTAGCGGAGTGCTTGTCACGTATGACGAACGAAGTGGTACGGATAAGGTGATTTTAGGAATAGGCCCGACTGCGGGGGATGCAAGATAACTCTTATTCAATACGCCGACGATACGTTCTTTTTCTGTGTTGCGAGAAAGAAGTGCATGAGAAATCTCAAATTCTTATGGCTCTTATTCGAGTGGGCCTCTGGACTAAGAGTAAACATGGATAAAACTGAACTATTCTACACTGGCAACAACGAGGCCAAGGCGGCTAGTCTAGCGAGTATCTTGGAGTGTAAAGTGGGGGTTTTCCCAGTGAGATATCTTGGATTGCCCCTGTCCGACCGGGCGCTGAAAAAGGAGGACGGGAGAGGACTCATCGGCAAAATTCAAAGTAAATTGATGGATGGCAGACCAAGCTGCTCTCTAGGGGAGGCAGGCTCATTCTAGTTAATGCTGTCCCAGCTAACCTACCTATATATTTCTTCTCTATGTTCAAAGCGCCGAAATGGGTCACCTAGCGAATTGAGGACACTGAGAAGGGATTTTTTCTAGGTTGGGGGGCTGAAAGAAATAGGGAAAGGATGCTTAGTGGTTTGGAAAAATGTTTGCAGGAGTAAGGAAGCTGGTGGCCTGGGTATTTTGGACCTAGCGACGATGAATAACACACTCCTGGTCAAATGGTGGTGGAGGTTTTTCTCAACACCGATGCTACAATGGAATAAACTCATTAGAGTGCTGTATTACTCACGAAGAAGCCTGTTGTGGGAGGGGAGATCCTTTAGGCCGGCATCGCAATGGTGGAGGTTCTCAGCACTAGAGATATCTTTAAAGGATGAGTGACTTATGAGCTAGGAGGTAGAAGTTTGATAAGGTTTTGGGAGGACCGATGGTGGGGAGAGGTGACGCTTCAGTCCCGTTTTCCTGACGT
This sequence comes from Tillandsia leiboldiana, assembly GCA_029204045.2. NCBI lineage: Eukaryota > Viridiplantae > Streptophyta > Magnoliopsida > Poales > Bromeliaceae > Tillandsia > Tillandsia leiboldiana. Next base: position 7,843,237 of record CM055083.1, read on the forward strand.
GTATAGCGCAGTGGCGAATAAAGGGATTAAGAACGGTGTGTGTGCGGATCACAGGGGTGGGACTGGGGGATTATTCTAAGAGGGGTAGATTTGGGAGGGAATCCCGAAAGCGGATGGGTCACCGAACTTAAAAAGGCACTTGAGGAAATTACGATTAGACTAGAGACTGATAGAGCTGTCTTGGCGCTGGAAAGCTAACGACCTTTTTCTCCGTAAAGTCAACCTATAGATTGCTCAATTACGGGGGAGTAAAGGGCAACTGCTCCTTAAAAATCTGGACCCTGCGCATGTCGACAAAGGTTCAGGTTTTTGTGTGGCTGGCGCTCAAAAATGAATCCAAACGACTGACAATCTGGCTAAAGGAGTGTGGATAGGGAATCTAATGTGCCTACTCTGTGGCTCCGAACCGGAAACAATGTAACATTTATTTACGGGGTGTGTTTACATAAGATACATATCGTGGATGGTCTCCGAGGAGCCTGTTTGCGGAAATGCGAGCGATGACATCAGAAGCATTTGGGAGAATGGGATGAATCGAGAGGGCACCGAACGAGTTACAAAAAAATTGTCATACTGTCAGCTATTTGGTGGATAGTCTGGTGTTTTAGGAACAAGGTAGCATTCCACAATATCTCGACTGATCCCCTGCGTGCGGTCTCCTAGATCAACAGTTTAGGTGATTTGTGGGAGGAATGTAGGGGTCAGAGGATTGGGTGACCTAGCTACGAAATTTTTAGTGTTTTAAGGGTAGGGAGGACCTAATGTTACTTCTAGTTTTTATTTATTTATTTATTTATTTTTTATTTTTTTTTTTTACGAGACCGAGTTGCCTCACTGCTATTGCCTAATTCAATTACTTTAAAAATAAATCGGATAGCACGCTATCTTTTTCTCAAAAAAAAAAAAAAAGAAAGAAAAAAAAAAGACTTTTATCTTTAAATTATCTTTAAAAAAGTTATAATCCGCCAAATTATCTATCGACAACTTATTTGTTGAAATAAGTTCAGATACGGACATCCGGGTTCTTTAGCAAAGGCGACGTAGAGATATTCAAAATACCCAATAGCTCGTATGACACCATCCGAATCCAATTATAAAATAAGTAGTATACAAATAAAAAATATTATTTATTAAAATTTTAGGTATAGATTTTCATATTTAATATTCATATTTGATTTAATCCTGATCTATAACTAATTCTTTGGTGGGTAAAAATCGGAATAATTTTCATATTCAAAATCGTATCTGGATCCAAAAAAAAATTTAGTTGTCAAAAGTTAAAACAAAGAGAAAAAAATAAAAATATTTATGAAAATAGGTTTATTTTTTTTACTATAATATGGCTTATTTTGTATGTATTTCAACTATATATTATAGCATCAACCGTTTCTAGTGCAAGTGGTAAAGAGTTTGGTGGTTGATATTCGAGACTCGAGTTTGAAACCTAGTTACTTCACATTTCCAGCTAAATTTATTTCAAAAATAAACGAAACGGATAGTATGCTAATTTTCTCTCCGAAAAAAAAAAAAAAAAAAAAAAAACTATATATTATAACTGACGCATTTGTTTTGAAATTATAATGTATGCTATGTGACTAATTGTATGTATTTATACCATTACGTTTTATGTGTTTTGACTTATCCAAATAATATTAACTATTATTTTCATGGTATGTGTTTAGAATGGTGATTGCATATATTTTAGAATAATTAATAAAAGTGTAACTTTGTAAATTTTATATTTTTGCTTTGAATTTATTATATAACTAGTGAAGAGAATCGTGCGTGTATAAATATTATTGAAATAAAAATTTTCTTAAACATCACGGGAGGATAAAAGTATAATTTAAGTGCATTATTTGTATTCTAAATTGTTACATAAATGAACCACTTTGAAAATTGACAATCAAACTACTGTAAAGGTAAATCAGACGACCAATAAAAATAAGAGGAAATGCAGTCTCTAGCGAAGTCGTCCATCATTCCCGATAAAAATAAGAGGAAATGCAGTCTGTAGTAAAGTCGCCATTCCCGAAAGGACAGAAAAATAAAAGAAAATATTTACAAGAGTGGGATTGTAATTATATTTTTATTGCAAAAAAAATACATATAATTTAAAAGATTCAGAGTTAGAGATTAAAGAGTTCAATGCTTTCTGAATATCCGTAGGTAACTGATTAATTACACCTTCTTATCACAATTAGGCTATTTCTGAGTAAACTGGTCGTGATCGAAATACCCGTCAAACATATATATATATATATATATATATATATATATATATATATATATATATATATATATATATATATATATATATATAGAGAGAGAGAGAGAGAGAGAGAGAGAGAGAGAGAGAGAGAGAGAGAGAGCTAGGCTGGAATAGGGGTGTCAACGAGCCAAACATGAGTGAGCTGTGGTCGGCTCGTGTTCAGCTCGTTTAATATCGGCTCGTTAATAATCGAGCCGAACACGAGTTGACACATTTAAATATCAAGCTGAAGAATTCGGCTCGTGTTCGGTTCATTTATTAACGAGCCAAACACGAGCCGGCTAGCGAACAACAAGTAGGATTTTCATTCTCACTATTAAATGTAAAGTTGAAAAAAAATAAAAAAAAAATAAACAACTTAATTTAATAATTAAAATTTATAAAAAAATTAATTTTTTATATTATGTTGGCCTAAAATCTAAATAGTAAAGTTTACAGAAATATTTCTCATATATATATATATATATATATATATATATATATATATATATAGAGAGAGAGAGAGAGAGAGAGAGAGAGAGAGTTCGGCTGGAATACTATCGATAGCGCCAAGCAATTGGTGCTACCAAGTTTCTAGCCTTTGGATGAAATGATATGCGGTTGGAATTATGCTGGTCCCCTAAGATTTTTACTATTTAACCAACTATCCACTAAACCCTAGGGCCATGTTTGGTTCGGGGATAAAGGGGGAATAACCCCCTTTATCCCCCAATTCTTGCCAAACAGTGCTGGAAAATAGCATGGGATAATTTTTTTTTTTATCCCTGGCTTAACGGGTTATCCTGGAATAACCCGTTAAGCCTTATTCCTCTCCCCCCATGGAATAAGGTTTTATCCCTGGAGGCAGTGAAAGGGTAAAGTTATAATTTATTATTTATAATTAAATTATAATATAAAATATAATATAAAATATAATATAAAATATAAAATATAAAATATAAATTATAAATTATAATATAAAATATAAATTATAATATAAATATAAATTATAATATAAATTATAATATAAAATATAAATTATAATATAAATATAAATTATAATATAAAATATAAATTATAATATAAATTATAAATTATAATATAAATTATAAATTATAATATAAAATATAAATTATAATATAAAATATAAAAAATATAATATAAAATATAATTTATTATTTATATTCTTAAAATATAATATAAAATAAAAAATATTATTTTTTTTAACGTAAGATATAATTTATTATTTATAATTAAATTGTTTCAAATTTAATATAATAATTAAATTAATTTTTCTATAAAAAAAAGCTAAGGGCAAAGTTGGTATTTTTATAAAAATTCTATCTTTTTTTTCCACTATCCTCTACTATTCCATAATTTTAACCAAACACAATTTAAATTATTACAGAGAATACTAACTTTTCAACCAAACGCAATTTAACTTTTATACTTCATTATCCCGGAATAGCAAGCTATCCCAGGTATAAAAAAATTTATACCTCTTAAATTTATCCCCGAACCAAACATGGTAGGAGACCACTATCATCCTAACCGCACATCCTTTACTCTAAAGGTTAAAAAATTGGTAGCACCAATGACTTGGGGCTATCGATAGTATTCCAGTCTAGTTCTATATATATATATAATATGTATTCGAGCTGTTATCGAGCCGAACACGAGCGAGCTGACCCCAGCTCGTGTTCGGCTCATTTATTAAACGAGCTGAAAAATTCGGCTCGTGTTTGACTCGTTTACTAAACGAGCGATTCGATTTCGAGCTTATTTCGAGCCGAACACGACCTAGCTAGCGAACAGCGAGCTGAATTACCACCCCTAGGCTGAAATACTATTAATAGCACACAAAGTCATTGATGCTATTAAATTTTCAACCGTTGAATTAAAAGATGTGTGGTTGAGATAATAGTGGGCCCCTTGAGTTTAATGGGTGGTTGAAAAATAATAAAATCTAACGGATGAAAATAATCAAAAGAGTTGATTTAAGGGTAGAAAATTTGATAGCACTAAATGTTTGGAACTATGATAGTATAGTAGCCGAATATATATATATATATATATATATATATATATATATATATATATATATATATATATATATATATATATAAAAGTAAAATAGAGAAGAAAAATAGAAAAGGAAAATAAGAGTTGAGTAAGGGTATATATAAGTGTATATCCTAAAAGGACCACCCTAGGATAGGGTGGAGTATAAGATGTACACCCCTTTTGGGGTGTACACCTAGCATTGCCCGTTAAGTCACAAGCTATAAATTTTGCCTTAATAAAATAAAAATCAGGATATCCAAGTTAATCCAGTATGCTATTCCAACATTCAACAGTTAACTCTTTTTTTCGTTATCACTTTTTTTTTTTTTTTTTTAAAAAAAAAAAAAAAAATAATAATAATAATAATAATAATAAAAAAAAAATTATCAGATATTTTCGTAAGAAGGTACGTAGAATATTAAGCTAACAAATAAAACATTAAGTTAATTAGACTAGCCTACAGAATTTTTTTTTAAAAAAAAGGCATCAATAAGAAGCTAAAGGTTTCAGACACTATACAGTGGTTTAATAGGGTATAAAAAATTTCAGTCACAGGACTATTTTAGTATGATATGCTAATTTTCATTTTATTTATTTATTTATTTAATCTCTAAAAAATATGAAATTATGAAGGCAGTTGATGATAAAATTAAGTAAGCTCAACCTATTCAAAGATTAATTATGGGATACAAAGTTGCAATACTTAAAAAAGAATAAATACTAAAATACTTCTTGTTGCTTTTTTTTTTTCTTTTTTCTTTTTTCGTTGCTTCTTTCTGCTTGAACGAGGAGGAAGATGCGGAGCGTTGGGTTGGAAGAAGACAGCTTGCTCCGAACCTGTGGCTTTGGAGACGACGCGGCGGCTTTTGGAGACGTCCTCTGTGGATGCAGGCTCCTCTGCTCCTCCTCTTCTTCTTCTTCTTCTTCTTCTTCTTCTTCTTCTCAGTGAAGGTGGAAGTGGGGTTTTTTTTTTTTTTTTTTTTTTTTGGTCTTATACTAATTTTTTTAGCCCACTGAGTGTGTGTGTGGATGTGTCCCTCCCCCCATCTTTCTCCTCCTCCACGGCTCCGCTAGCTTTTATAAGCCTCCAGTGCATGTCAAAGATGGACTATGCTGGACCATCTTTATTTTTCTTTGTGCAGGTCAAAGATGGACCATGTTGGACCCTTTTTATTTTGGGCAGGCCCAACAACCTCCATCCTTAGTCCAAGCTCCCAACTCCACCAGGCACTGCCACAGTGCATGCCCAAAGGTGTCAGCTTAGCCCAGTCACAGGGTCAGCTAAATGGCACCTCAACGACCACCTCCACCTCACTCTGCTCCTTGCTCAGCACAACTGTGCGCACACACAACACCAGGAGAGGGAGAAAAGGGATCAAAACCCACTAGAGCTCAACAACTCAAACTCTCAGCTCAACATCTTGAACAAACGCCGAAAAATCTAACAAACTCCGAAAAACTCAAAATACACAAAGCCTACCTCAACTTATACTATAGCTGGAAAGAGTCCACAGTCAATTTCTCCACCTCGGGGGCTCACTACTCACTACTCGGCGTTCTCGACCAAGTTCCCAAGTTTCAGCACGAAATAAAAGCGGGCTCTGAGTTGGTGGTGCAGCTGTTGCTACTGCTAAAACCGCTCCCTCACACTCAGAGGAGGAAGAAGAAAAAATTTAGAGGAAAAGAGTGATGATGTCCAAGCTCTCTAGTAGCAGGGGATGGGTGAGATTGGGAGTGGGTATAAATAGAAGGGAATATACTCGAATCAAATGTTACTCAAAAAAATGTTTATATTCACAAAAAATGTTTGTAATTCACATATACTCAAATCAAATGTTACTCAAAAAATGTTTACATTTACCTACATATATTCAAATCAAATGTTATTCAAAAAATGTTTACATTTACATATACTCTGAATCAAATGTTACTCAAAAAATGTTTACATTTACCTATATATACTCAGAATCAAATGTTACTCAAAAAATGTTTGCATTTATACAGGTTCAAATCAAATGTGTAAACTAATCAATTATGTAAAAAATTTAAAATTCTGTCGGATGATCTTCCCTTCAGGGTGTCCCACATCACTCAATTTACTTTCCTCGCTGTTGCGACTAGAAGAATACAGTGCGAACATCAATCGATGAAAACCGGCGGCAGAAGGGGCACTCAACAAAGAACAAGCCTATCCTATTGTTGAGCCTGAGCTGAGCTTCAGCGATGGAGGATATAACATGACCACACTCGAGCATCCGAGCTGGATTGTCTTCTGTGGCAGTGTCTCCGGTAACCGGACAAATAAAGGTCGAGCGGAAGTACAAGTTGCTCGTCAGAAAAATCTCATCCGGTAGCTCCTTCAGCATCATCCACTGCACTATGCGAAGAATCTCATCCGGTATGTGAAGAAGCTCATCCGGTAGCTCCTCCCGCCTCAGCCCCTCCGCTATGGGAAGATTACGGGCCATTGATAGCAGCTGTGGCAAAGCTTGGAAGCCAGCCTCCATGGCGGTGCTCAGCGGACTCTGAAGAGCCAATTTTCTCATTTCACAATAGCAGGCTCTCCACTTGCTCACTATCTCTGCCCGCAACCGTTGTTCCTCCTCCGCCACCTGCCCCTGGTTTACGTCCTCCCATACCAGCACACGATCCCTCACCTCCTGGATTCGGACAATATCCTCTCCATACTTATCGACGAGCGGCTCTACGTGCGCCCTTATATATTCCAAGGCTTCACTTTTATCACTGCGCTCGCGTAAGATATCAAAAATATGCAGGTTATGAAGATCTATTTCAACGTCCGAATAACGTTCCACCAGACGTTTTCGGTTCTTGGCGGCCCACCGTAGTGCAGATCCTACGTCACCATTCTTCAGGGCCTGGAGAATCGTGTGCATCTCGACAAAGTATGTTTTTTTTGCGACAGCTAAGTTCGTAATGCCAGCCTCCGCTGCAAAACAATCACCAATCTCTGGCGGGCCTTCCTGATACAAGTGGCGGGCGATCTCCTGATTGATCGTGCTCGCGTCCCACAGCTTAGACCACCTAAACACCTCTTCTCCGACGTCCTTGTCGAAGCGCTCGTCGATAAACTCGACACACCTCTCGAGCATTATGTACAGCTCCACTTCCCTCGCCCACTTCTCCACAAAATACTCTTCTGCGATTGACGAGAGAATTTCTTTCAGTGTCTGTAACACAGGCCTGTGATTGTCTGCAGAGGACTGAATGCTCTCTATTGCCGCTAGAATGGTCTGCTCGATCTTGTCGATAATCTTCAGATTCAACGAAGATGCGGCCTCTTGCAGTTCTTGAACCCTCTCGAAAGTGTCGTTCAGAGCGTTCAGCTCCATTTTGGACACCATTAGTGTATGTATGTATATATCCCTGCGAAATGATCCGTGCCATATTAGTAAGACAAAAGATCCAAGATAAGTTCAGAACCGTTTGGAAATATGAATAGAAAATCAACATGATATCATAGCAGTAGATCAAGAACCGAAAACATAGCATGCCGAGGAGGAATCTTGAAGGCGAAAGAAAGAAGAAAATAAAGAAACGAACCAGTAGATAAGTTCAGAACCGTTTGGAAATATGAATAGAAAATCAACATGATATCATAGCAGTAGATCAAGAACCGAGAACATAGCATGCCGAGGAGGAATCTTGAAGGCGAAAGAAAGAAGAAAATAAAGAAACAAACCAGTAGATAAGTTCAGAACCGTTTGGAAATATGAATAGAAAATCAACATGATATCATAGCAGTAGATCAAGAACCTAGATAAGTTCAGAACCGTTTGGAAATATGAATAGAAAATCAACATGATATCATAGCAGTAGATCAAGAACCGAGAACATAGCATGCCGAGGAGGAATCTTGAAGGCGAAAGAAAGAAGAAAATAAAGAAACGAACCAGGAGCGCCTCTGAGACGAGACAGAATTGGAGATGGTCTGAGTTGCACGCGCGCAAACGTGGAGACGGTCGGAGCCAAACGGAGAGGTCCAAGCTGCTGGTTTCTTATTTCTTGGAGCGGCGGCGGCGGCGGCGGCGGCAGAGGAGGAGCTGAGGAGAGTGAGAGAGAGAGAATGGAGAGGTGGTGGCGGGTCGGCGGCGGAGTTGAGGAGAGTGAGAGAGAGAGAGAGAATGGAGAGGTGGTGGTGACGGGTGAGATGAAGAGGATTAGTATATGGCGGGCTTCCTCTGGGCGTTTAAAAAGAAGTGATTTCTTTTTTCTTTCTTTTTTTTTTTTTTAAAAAAAAAGTGGGGGGTGATTTATATTTAGCGGCGGGTACGGTTTGGTTTGGTTCAATTCACAAAATAAACTGAAGCAGAAATGTATTACTCTGCACATTGGAAACTAGTTTAGAAATATATATTTATAAATAAGATAAAAAATGCGAATTTAACTCATTATGCTCATTATATAACTACAGGAATTAAACCTTTTAAATAGCAAAGAAATTTTTTTTGCGTGATTAAAAAGTAGGAGTTTAATTTTTGCTCCTTAAAAAATCTCAGCATCCATAAGTTAATAAAATAATATATTTTAACTGCGAAATAATCTATTTTATTCCAAAAAAAATTGCAATCACAAAAGAAAACGCCCGCAGGGCAGGATAACTCCGTCGATATCTAAACCGGCTCGATGTGTTTCGACTGAACATGGATACTATTATTCTGTCTCATATCTTGAATTCAATTGCACTCAATACATAAATAATTACACCTGAAAAGATCAAAAGAGCTAGCAACTGGTACTTTCTATGGATGCGAAGGCATTTTTCTGTAAAATGTAGACTTTTCGCAAGCATCAAAGGCCTAGTCAATTTTCGACAGGAAATCGCTGTTCTCAGAATCAACACCACTGCCGCTGCCGCCACCCAAGATTGTCAAGGGAAAAACATGTTGTAGTTTTGGTTCTCGACGATGTCCCTGCTTGTTTTCATTTGCTGCCCGAACGTCTGCTGAAGCTTCCTTCCTTGTGCTTCTATCTTCAGCTGCAGATTTCGCTGAATCTGATGCATCAAAGAAAAAAAAGATTAGAAGGAAATGTTTGCATACGATACAACAAATATCAGAAATATTGATATAAATAGTAACTGCGATTAGCTTAAAAAGAGATATAAAATTACCCATAAGAATAGATATTACTGCAGAAATGGACTTCACGAATTGGATGATTCCTGAACTTACGATAAAAGTTTTTCCGAGAAAAGAAAATTTCTTTTAAGAAAAGCAGTTTTGAGTGGGGGGTATATGAAAATTCAGATTTCACAGTTGTAGGGATATTTACATATGCGAAGACGGGTTTGAAATAAAAGAAAATTTGTACCTCGAGTGGCTCATGAAGCTGCCTCTGAACATGTAATTGAATCTGCAAAGCTTCAGTGATATCCATGCCACAATACGACAACAGTAACATAAAAGATAATTCCATTAGGAGCTAAAAAACATGATTATTAAAGACACTTCGAAATAGAATTTTCTTTTCTAGCTACAGGGTTTACGTTTTTGGGTCAAGCTGTGGCATGCCGTCGACAGTTCTTCTATCATTTCTCCCTGCAACATCAACATCAAATTTTAAAAAAGAAATTGATAAGTAATGAAAATGTACAGACTTCCGAGAAGTAATAAATCCACTTTAACATGTACAACAGGGGTTTGCTTGTTATTTGAGTATTCAGACGTCTAAAATCAAATAGAAAAATCAATAAATTTCAATTTCGAATGCCCAGAAATTCAACCATGTTCTTCACAAGACTAGCGCATGACACTGCTTTAAATCATCAAAATGTTGTGAACTCATTCGTATTATGATTGTTCGAATTGAGTATGTTTATTTTGATCCTTTCGAAAAGCTAGGAGACTTTTCAAACCACACTCGAAACTGGAACCGGAACTGCTTAAACCGAAATTCTAGGAGCTCGAATACTATGACTGAGACCGATATTTCAAACCTTGATTTATGCTCCATAAATTACAAGAAAGTATGGAGTGATTATTCTGTTACATCACATAGTCCAATTTACTAATTATTCCGAGTTAACAATTCCTACTTCATCAAAAGGTCGGTTTTCATTGTTGCCGACGAGCATCATACTAGAGAGTTCCAAGTGTACTAACTAGGCGTATTTCTCGAGTCTATTCACCAACTATACTATTCTTCCATTTTATTCGACTTAAAAGGGGCATATAAGATTCCGTAAAAGTAATTTACAAAGTTTTCCAAGCACGGTGCGTTTTTCAAGGAATCAATAAACATTTACCTTCTGTCTGTTCCGGTGAGTCCTTGGCAATGCGATACTTCTGCAACACAAATAAACATCTATTTTCAGTAAACTGCAGAGGGTAAATTAAATAATCCGTAAATAAATAGATATACATGTAAATGGCTCTTTATATGAAGTATGGTTAAGCCTTCGTGATTCATCAGCTTCAAAATCCCCTTCGGTGTTGCCTCTAAATATTATCGGCGAATAATATATCAGAAAACTTTTGGAGAACAACAGTTGTTTCGTAATACTTTAAGAAATTCGGATGCCTCATCAATTTTTGTTGTTTCTTCTTACAGGCTATCTTTAATGAGCTTTGTAAGATGTTGGATCCGGGAAAACCAACCTTCACTCCTAAGAAAGGGAAGGCGAGTGTGATCATGTTTGTGGGTTTACAAAGTAAGTTCAAGGAGAACAAAATTTCGAGCTTTTGTTGTGGTAGAAAGTCAAAATAAGCTTCGAGATCACCGCAATTAAGTAGAGTTTAGTCTCTAGTTTGTAGCTTCTACTTCTGCCGCTTCGGTCGGAAAATGTTCAGCAGATTTTAGAGAACGAGTTGTTAGTGATTTCTAGTACAATTCTACCCAAACAACACCTTTGGAAAAGATTCATAATGGTCCTTAATTAGGTGTTGAAAGAATTCAAGTACTGTAAACTTCAGGGGCCAAAATGTTTTTTTTTTTTTTTTTTTTTTTTGCTTAAAAAATTGCTACCTTGTCGGGGTAGGCAAATTTTTTTTTTAAATTTCCTTTTGCATTTTTGTGCATCAAACTTTTATAATAATTTACTTTATAATTTTTTTAAAATAAATGTATTGTCTACAATGTGTTTTTGGCCTTCCCTCCAAAACCTAAATCCTGGCTTATGAAACTTGAAGGAAAAATAGATATTGTCATCTAAGCGTATGAAACTTGGATGCAAGTATTTAAGTGTCGTGGCACGGGATCGTGCTGAAAGCTTGCCGGCACAGTACGTGCCGCGTCGTCTCAATGCGTGCCGGTCACAAAAAATACATGTGTGCCGACACATAATAACATGAAATATGTATTTTTTTAGCAACAAGATATTCTAATTACTTATTATGTATCTTTATCAAATCATTTGAGCTTTATTTAGAAAATTACTTACTAATTTAAAGAAAAAAGAGTTTTTAACTGTGCCATTGGCACGGAGACTATATCGTGCCGATATCTTGTTGTCACGATACGGCACAGAAGTTGTTTGGGTGTGTTGTCCTGCCATATTTCTTTGGTTGGTTCTTTTTATATTAAGAAAATTATGAAGATGTTTCTTGTATGAGAGGCCTAATTTAGAGAAAGGCGATAATTTGAGAAAATAGTGTTAAATTGTGTATATAAGGATTGCCATGTTTTTTAGTAACCGAGTTATATATCAGTAGTGCTGCTAGATTCAGTGGGCAGTAATTTTTTTTCTGCAATTATTGAAGAAAGCCGAACATTACATGGATTTGAAAGAAATAATATAATTTTCAATTGTCCTGTCTACCTGCCATTATTCCACTACAAATTGATTGAATTCGCGGTTAAAGCAAAATAAGGTGAGATGAGGAGTTTGGCTACTGGAGCTGTCTGAGTGCTGCATTGGCTCGCGATTGTGATGCTGCACCAGCATACAATTGGCATGAAATTTCTAAGGTCAATTACCAAGAGAGTCGGCTATTTTTTTGACTGTTGTTTAGGCTTACGCCGCTGGAGAACAACTCTCACAAAATTCTTCTTTAAATTGGAATATGCGAGAATAAGGAGAAAAGATGGGAACTCCTGATTTCAGAAAATTCTTACCCACAGAGTCCAATTTCATTATTTTTTTTTTGGTTAATAATCTATCAGTGTAGCATAAATGCCTAAAACCTCATTGTTATGCTATTTTTTTTTGGCTTAAATATTCTGAATTGTCGCAATTAGGTTTTTGATGTCCTATTGATGTCGTAATGATGTGGCATTTTTATAGTTACCACATTATTAATTATAATACTACTTCATTACTATCACATTAGTGATACATTATTATTTAACCAACTAAATTAGATTGTTAATTATTTAAAAAGTTTGAGGACTAAGAGTGCAATTTAGCCTAAGTTTTGTATTGTAAAGACCAGGTAAAGTGAAAATGCTACGAGGGGTGTATTCCAGAAGTTAATATTGTTTAGGGGGTTCCATGCATTTTTCCTCCATTTCAGTTAGTTGACAGTTGGATATTGTATATTGGAAATTTCCCGCCGGAAACCAATCTCGTTTCGCGTGCACCATTGGCACAAAACCACCCCAATTTCCTCTTTATTTCTTTTAACCCCATTACCATTTTAAAACCCCTTTTTTTGAGTTTTTACCCCCACACACATACACTCTCTCTCTCTCTACAAACTCTTCTCCTCTATTTTTTTTTAGTTTTTTTTGTTTTTTTTGTTCTTTGTAAGCAAAATTTTTAGCTCCTGGTGAGATCTCGATCCCTTTCTCTCAATTAATTCAATTTTTTCTTTTTTACTACAAAATCCCCCTAATTCTTGTTTTTTTTTTCCCGTAATTTTCTAATTAATTTCTTTAATTAATTAATAAGCGCCATGGAAAACGCGTTTCCCCGATTCTTCCTCGCCATTTCCCTGCTCCTCATCTTCGCCCTCATCGCATCGGCGTTGACCGACCCCCTCGTTGGTAATTTCCTCGAACTCCGGGGTCAAATTTTTTTTTTATATAATTTTCTTTATTCACATCACCCGTTCGATCTTAATCGGACGGGTCTGATCAACCCCAATCCTTTTTTTTTTTTTTTTTTTGTATTTCAAATTCTCCAACGGCTATAAACGGCTTCTTCTTCTTCTTCTTCTTCTTCTTGTACAGTTGAATCTCTCGAGGGTTTGTATGGATCACTCAACACGCCAATGGCGCTCGCGGGGTGGCGAATCGGAGGTGGCGATCCGTGCGGTGGGGAGCCGTGGATCGGGGTCTCTTGCTCCGGGCCCTCCGTTGTTACCATGTAATCCCCAATTTTTTTCCCTAAATTTTGACCCATTTTTCAGTTTGTTTCTTAAATATTTGAAAAAGATGCTAATTTGGGGTTGGTGTTTTGTGTGTGTTTGATTCAGAAATATTAGTGGGTTGGGAATTGGTGGGTTCTTGAGTCCACAGCTCTCCACCCTCCTCTCTTTGAAAGAATTGTGAGTATATGTGGTTTTTAATTCCGAGATCACAAATTTTGGTGGGTTATTAGGGGATTTAATTGATGGGTTTTGTGGTTTTGATCACAGGGATGTGAGTAATAATACCATTGGTGGTGAGATTCCATATGGTTTGCCCCGTAATGTGGCTCGCATGTATGCGCCCTTTAACTGTTCGATATAATTCCCCCGCGAAATTTGTCTTGGGTTTTAAAGATGGGTATGGATGGAAATGTAGTAACTTGGCGGCGAATAAGTTCGAGAGGAGCATCCCGGTGTCGTTGTCTTCGCTGAAGTTTCTGAAGCATTTGTGAGTTTTTGTAGGAGCATCCCGCTTTTGTCAGCACGAAATAAAAGCGGGCTCTGAGTTGGTGGTGCAGCTGTTGCTACTGCTAAAACCGCTCCCTCACACTCAGAGGAGGAAGAAGAAAAAATTTAGAGGAAAAGAGTGATGATGTCCAAGCTCTCTAGTAGCAGGGGATGGGCGAGATTGGGAGTGGGTATAAATAGAAGGGAATATACTCGAATCAAATGTTACTCAAAAAATGTTTATATTTACATATACTCGAATCAAATGTTACTCAAAAAATGTTTGTATTCACATATACTCGAATCAAATGTTACTCAAAAAATGTTTACATTTACCTACATATATTCAAATCAAATGTTATTCAAAAAATGTTTACATTTACATATACTCTGAATCAAATGTTACTCAAAAAATATTTACATTTACCTATATATACTCCAATCAAATGTTACTCAAAAAATGTTTGCATTTATACAGGTTCAAATCAAATGTGTAAACTAATCAATTATGTAAAAAATCAAATGTGTAAATTTGAATTATGTAAAAAATTCAAATTTTCAAATTTTAAATTTTAAATTTTATAATATTAATTTTTAATTTTTAAACATTAAAATTTATTATTTTAAAATAATGAACTTTAATTTTAAAATAATAAATTTTAATTTTAAAAAAATAATTTTTAATTTTTAATTTTAAAATAATAAATTTTAATTTAAAATTTAAAATTTATTTATTTTTTTAATTTTTCAAATTTTTGGTTTGAAATTTCAAGTTTGAAATTTCAAATTTTTAATTTTAATTTTTAAATTTTCATTTTTCACTTTTCAATTTTAATTTTAAATATTAAATTTTAAATTTTAAATTTTTAACTTCTAATTTTAAATTTGAAATTATGAAAATTTTAATTTTAAAATATAAAATTAATATATATTTTTTTTTTATTTTTAAAAATTTTAAATTGTGAGAAATTTTGTGAAATTATGCTATATGTATCTAAATATTTTAAATTTTAAAATTATGAAAATTTTTATAGTTACAGAATTTTTTATTTCACTTTAGATCAAAATTATAATTGAATTTGCGGCACGTTTTAATTTTAGTTGCATTTTAATTTTAGTTGCGTTTTTAAATCCAAATCTTGAAACTGGGGTATTTTGGTCTTTTGGAGTCTTTGGACCAAATATTATAAGAGGGAATAGGATTAGGGCTCGTACCCTACTCATTCTTCTTCCTTTTTTCCCCACAGCCACCGAATATTTCCCACATCTCGCCCGTTCGCCTCGGAGAGCGTCGCCGTCGCCGTCGCCGTCGCCGTCGCCGTCGCCGTCGCCGGAGGAGAAACAGGTGTGGGTTCCCTTCCCCTCCTCCTCTCTCCTTCCTTTCTTTTTCCTCTTTTTTGTTTTTGGTTGGGTGTCCTGCCAGACCTCGCGCCGCCGCTCTCTGCCAGTGCCGCCGCCGCTCTCTGCCAGCGCCGCTGCCGCTGCCGCACGCAATCTGCGCGCATGCTGCCGCGCGCGCAGATCAGCGGCGCGCCTGCCGCGTGGCGCTGCTGCCGCGCGCGCCTCTACGCGCAGGCAGCCGCGTGCGCCTCTGCGCAAGCCGCCGCGCGCGGCCCTGCGCGCTTGCCGCCGCGCGCCTGCCGTGCGGCGCTGCGGCCGCGCTCGCCCTACGAGCTTGCCGCCGCGCGCCCCTTTGTTGGTTTCTGCCGCGCGCCGCCCTTGCCGCCTGCGTGCTGCTGCCTCTGCCGCCGCGCGCCTCTGCGCGCATGCCGCCGCGCTGGCTGCCGCGCTCCTTGGGCGCTTGTCGCCGCACTGGCTGCTGCCGCGCGACACAGCTGCAGCGCGCCCTGCGCTCTTGCTGCCGCGCGCCCCTGTGCGGGCTGCTGCCGCGCGGTGTTGCTATATGAATATTAAATATCGGAATCTATACCTAAAATTTTAATAAATAATATTTTTTATTCGTATACTACTTATTTTAAAATCGGATTCGGATGGTGTCATACGAGATATTGGGTATTTTGAATATCTCTACGCCGCCTTTACTAAAGAATTTGGATGTCTGAATTTGAACTTATTTCAACGAATATTTCAACGAATAAGTTGTCGATAGCTAATTTGGCGGATTGTAATTTTTTTAAAAGATAATTTAAAGATAAAAAGTCGTTTTCGCCCCCCTTTTATATATATATATATTCAAAATGGAGTGTATACATAGCATTTTTCTATATGAGCTATGCTATGTATACACCTAAAATGAGTGTATATGTAGTATTTTTCTATATATAAAAAAAATACTATGTATACATCTAAAATGAATATATATATATATATATATATATATATATATATATATATATATATATATATATATATATTCAAAATAGGGTGTATACATAGCATTTTTCTATATGAGCTATGCTATGTATACACCTAAAATGAGTGTATATATAGTATTTTTCTCAATATATATTCAAAATGGGGTGTATATATAGCATTTTTTTATATGAGCTATGCTATGTATACACCTAAAATGAGTGTATACATAGTATTTTTCTCAATATATATATATATATATATATATATATAGATATAGATTATGATTCTTGGGAAGGCCCTATTGATAACTTACGTCTTCGTTCCGTTTAGTTTCGCCTTCGCATCCCGGCAAAGCGGCGCAGCAGCGATGGTACTGGAGGAGCTGGGTGGGAGCGTCTCGCGCGCGCTGCGACGGATGAGCGGCGCCACGATCGTTGATGAGAGGGCAGTGGCAGACTGCCTGAGTGACGTCTCGCGGGCGCTGCTGCAGGCCGACGTCCGCTTCCAAACTGTCCGCGACCTGCAGGCCGACGTCAAGCGCGCCCTCGCCACCTCCACCGCCCCTGGCCATGACAAGCGTCGTATCGTCCACCACGTACGTCTCTCTCTCCCTTTTCTACTCTCAGAATCTTTTTTTTTGGTTGATCCTCCTACCATGCTTGTGATTGCAAGATATATTTTTTTTTCTTCTGCCTCCAAAAATCCAGGAAAAATAAATTTGTTAAAATTTCTTTTCAAATTTTATAGAAATATGCCTTGTTTTTCTTTTTTTTTTCAAAATTTTTTATTCAAAAAATAAAAATTATGAAAAAGAGTGTTTTTCATAGTTGAGAACCCAAACAACCCCTATAAGGGGAGGAAAAAAAAAATCCAGTGCCGAATTGCGCTGCCGAGGCGAAGAGGGCCGGGGAGGCGGCGGTGGAGACGAAGGAGGAGACGTGGAAGAGATTTTACAGGAACTACAGCGAAAGGAGAGAGAAAAAAGGGAGAAAGACAATTAGGAGCAATTTGCTTGTTTTACCAAAAATTCCCCGACGGAATCTGCAAAAACAAAAAAGGTTCACCTACTTTTCCAAATAATCGAAAGACCAGTGGATTTTTTATAATTATTTTAAAAACATCGTTTTTTGATAGTTTAAGCTTTTGGAGAGCAATAGTTATTTCATATAATTTAAAAAAGTTGGATGCCCTGTTCTTTCTCTATTGGTTTCTTTCTCGTGCTTACTGGGGGAAGGTTTGCCTATACGAGAGTTCAATAAGCCATTAACTGGATGATGATACTTAATTATGTTTCTGTGGTACTAAATTTATTTCATTTTTTTGTTGTTTCTTCTTATAGGCTATCTTTAATGAGCTTTGCAAGATGTTGGATCCGGGAAAGCCAACCTTCACTCCTAAGAAAGGGAAGACGAGTGTGATCCTGTTTGTGGGTTTACAAGGTAAGTTTAATGGGTAATAACTAGATGGAGAACTAGTTGCTTGGCATTTGGCCCAAAAAATTCAAGCTTTTGATATGGTAGGAAGTCGAAATTAGCTTTGAGATCACCCCAATAAGTAGACTTTAGTCTCTAGTTTGTAGCTTCAACTTCTGCTTCAGTCGGAAGCTATTGAACAGATTTTAT
The DNA here is from genome assembly GCA_029204045.2 of Tillandsia leiboldiana. Lineage (NCBI taxonomy): Eukaryota > Viridiplantae > Streptophyta > Magnoliopsida > Poales > Bromeliaceae > Tillandsia > Tillandsia leiboldiana. The sequence continues at coordinate 7,861,248 of CM055083.1, forward strand.
AGAAAGAATTGTTAGTGATTTTTAGTACAACTCTACCCAAACAACACCTTTTGGAAAAGATCCAACGGTGTTGAATGGTCCTCAGTAGCAATTTCTAATTCACACATATGATGACGGCAAAAAGAAAGAAAAAAAAAAACCTTTGACTCTGGTGACTAATTTCTACACTTTTGTTTTTTTATGCCATATGCATGTCTCTTATTTATAGAATGCAGCCAGGGACGAGCCATGTGTAGGCCGACAATGGCCATGGCCCCTCTCACCATTTTTGAAATTTCATAAAGGTCCTTAATTTATTTATTGAAAGAATTAAAGTACTGTAAACTTCAGGGGCCAAAATGACTTTTTTTCCCTTTTAAAACTGCTACCTTGTGGGTCATGAAACTTCATGATGCAATTATCAAAGGATTTCGTGACTTGAAGGAGCATCAAGCATAATTTTGATTTTTGAATCGGTAGACAAATTTTTTTGAATTTCCTTCTGCATTTTTGTACATCGAACTTTTATTATAATTTACTTTATATTTTTTAAAAAAATAAATTTATTGTATATAATGTATTTTTGGCCAACCCAAAGCCTAAATCCTAGCATATGAAACTTGAAGAAAAAATAGATACTGTCATGAAGTATATGAAACTTGGAAGTCCCTTGTTCGGGTGTATTGTCGCGCCATATTTCTTTGGTTGGCTCTTTTTATATTAAGAAAGTTATGAAGATGCTTCTTATATGAGAGGCCTAATTCAAAGAAAGGCGAGAATTTGAGAAAATAATGTTATATTGTGTATATAAGGATTGCCATGTTTTTTAGTAACCAAGTTATATATCAATAGTGCTGCTACATTCAGTGGGCAGTAATTTTTTTTCCACAATTATTGAACAAAGTTGATCATTACAAGGATTTGAAATAAATAATATATTTTTCATTTCTCCTGTCTACCTGCCATTATTCCACTACAAATTGATTGAAATCGCGGTTAAAGCAAAATAAGGTGAGATGAGGACTGAACATTGTTTGGCTACTGGAGCTGTTAAGTGCTGCGTCGTCTTGCGATTGTGATGCTGCACCAGCATACAATTGGCATGAAAATTATAAGGTCAATTACCAGGAGAGTCGGCTATTTCTTAGATTGTTGTTTAGGCTTATGCAGCAAGAGAACAACTCACACAAAAATTCTTCTTGAAACTAGAATATTTGAGAATTAGGAGAAAGATGGCAACTCCTGATTTTTGAAAATTCTTACATACAGAGATTAATTTCTTGATTTTTTTGGTTAATAATCTAACCTGAAAAAGAAAAGGGCATAATTAACCATCAGTGTAACATGAATGCCTACTTTTATCTCGCGGTTAGTTTTATGTTAACAGGCGAAAGAAGAGCACACTAAAACCTCATTCTTATGGGACGTCTCTGCCTGCTTGTTTTTTTTTAAAATTTCACGGCAAAGCTGCATGGGTAAATTGACTGTGACTTAAGGCTAGCCATAGCTCAGTTTAAAGCAGGTGATGATTTCTCAGTTGTTATATCACTTTAGGCAATAATATCCATTTCTCGTTACGAATCAACTAAAATACCGCTTATTAAGCCGCCATTGTTGGTGCTACAACATTCACCTACATTAAGAGGGTATAGTGCCAAAAAGTTTGAGGTATAATGGTCATTTTGCCATGTTTGTAGCTACAGAGTATTAAGAAATGCAAAATCTGTTACTTCTTACTGTGAAAATATAAGGGTGCGACATTACTTTTGCATTGTCTTTTAGAAGTTTCTCTAATTTTCTATCTCTTACTAGTATGCTTCTTACTATATACTCATTCTTATGTACCTAGGTTCTGGGAAAACCACAACTTGTACCAAATATGCCCATTATCATCAGAAGAAGGGGTGGAAACCTGCATTGGTTTGTGCTGATACGTTCAGAGCTGGTGCTTTTGATCAATTAAAGCAAAATGCAACCAAGGCTAAGATTCCCTTTTATGGAAGGTATCTTTTTGTGTGTTACTTAAGTTTCTTATATCTTAAGCTTGTTAAAATTACATGCTTCTTAGTTGAGTATAGGAGATTAATTTTGCTACATGTCGGTGATATTTCTTTTAATGCTGTAAGGGTACCACATTTTACCACTTGGAACCATCGCAGTGTTAACAGGCCAAGCAAACATGATACAACCCTTTTATTTAGTCATTTCCTTTAAGGGTAAGCGCCAGTAGGTTTGGTTCAGTTTTATGGGGGTTTTTTGTTAAACTGATTTGAGAGAATTGAATTGAGCCGAACTAAAATAGTTTGGTTGTCCAGTTTGTTTATTCAATTTGGATAGGAAGCCCCACCCAGTTAATATCAAATTATTATAAAACAGGCATAAGTAAGATTAATCTTGTAGTATAATTGTTAACGCCACAAAATTTGATCATCCTCTGCGGCAAGTGCGAGGCCAAGATTGCATATCAGGATGGGCCAAAAATATACAAATGATTCACTTTTTATTTAATTATAAATTTTCAAAACAAAAATCTCGTAATATGAGAAATGTAAAATTTAGGGAATTTAAGAAACCACTAATATATATATATATATATATATATATATATATATATATATATATATATATATATATATATATATATATATATATATATATGAGATGCTTTTCTGTGTTGAAAAATATTCTCATACAGTCTAGGTCTAGAATTACATCAACAGATTACTTATATAGGTAGGTTTGGCTGATCCATTGGCTAGCAGGTAGGTTGGGCTAATCCATTATTGTTTTTTATCTCTATTTGCCTAGCAGCAGCAAGCATTTAACAAACAAAATGTCGAGAGCCTTTTCATGTGGCGAGAAGCTAAAATAATATTTTAAGGCCCAGGAAGTAGAAGTTTTAATTTGAAACTTCTGCTTATGCTGTAGTAGGAGGTTGTGGGGGAATTCGTAATAAAAGAAGCTTTTAATGCTTCTTCGAACAACTTTACTTAAAAAAATATTTATGCAGAATCTCTTGCTGAGTAAAATAGGCCTTTGGTGACTGTATTTGTAAGCTAACCCATATCTCCTACATTACAATTCTAAAAAATTTTAGTGAGTGCTGGTTTAATTGACCACTTATCGCAGCTACTTGGAGTCAGATCCCGTAAAAATAGCCATTGAAGGTGTGGAAATGTTTAAGAAAGAGAACAACGATCTGATTATCATGGATACTAGTGGGCGGCACAAACAAGAGGCTGCGCTTTTCGAGGAAATGCGTCAAATCTTAGAAGCAACGGTAGACTAGCTATCAAGCTTGGTCCTTTTGGCTAAACTATGTATTCGTAAATTAAAATGCCCTTTTTTTGCTTTCTTTCTGCAGAAACCCGATCTTGTGATATTTGTGATGGACAGTAGTATTGGTCAAGCTGCTTTCGATCAGGCACAAGCTTTTAAACAAAGTGTGGCGATTGGAGCAGTGATTATTACCAAAATGGATGGTCATGCAAGAGGAGGTGGGGCACTTAGCGCGTAAGTATTCTTGCTGTTTATTTTGAAGAAGTCGCTATTAAGTTAGGGATATACCCCTGAAAAGAATTTCTAATTACATATATGCTATTGTGAAATCTGAATTATCAAGTGTGTCCTTCAATAAACTATTTTCTTTCTAATATATAACCTTTTGTTACAAAATATCCTTTTTGGAAAGTTCTTTTAGAATAGCAAATCAACTTCGCACCATTAATTGGATGACTAAACCTGCTGGAGTATTCATCCGCTAGTTGTGAATCATACGAACAATAGACCATTGAGGCGAAACTTTTGGTTTATCAGCTTTTGGGGCAGGATCAATGGGTCGAGCAATATGACATGAGTTATGAACCTCACATAAATGTATAAGAGACTAAGGATTGAACTCGTTTCTAGTCGATAGTGGATGATTGGTAAAAATCACTTGACAGATCAAAGATTTAGGTGTTCTTTGAATATAGGTGTTGTTGTTTTCTGGTAGCTAGGAAGTAACAACATGACAGATCAAAGATTTAATTTGCTGCATTCCGCACGGCAGTTATTGGGTAAACTTACATGACAGTTATCAAAAGAGTATTTATTGGTAACCTTATCACTTCGTTTGCTATAGCAATATTTTATATCGGTTATTGATTTGTTTGGCTATATATGCAGCGTTGCAGCCACTAAAAGTCCAGTTATATTCATTGGTACCGGAGAGCACATTGATGAATTTGAAGTCTTTGATGTCAATCCATTTGTAAGCCGTCTTTTAGGTAGATGCAATCCTAATTTGCTATTTCTCTTTTGGTTTCTCTAATTTCCTCTTTAGTTCTATAAGTTGTATTATTTCTTTGTTTATTTATTGATCCATGACTCTATTGCTAGGCATGGGAGACTTGTCTGGGTTTATGAACAAGATTCATGAAGTCATACCTGCAGATCAACAGCAGCTTCTGCAAAAGCTTTCAGAAGGAAGCTTTACTCTACGGCTGATGTATGAGCAATACCAGAACTCTTTGAAAATGGGCCCAATAGGCCAGGTTGGTCATCTCAATCCAAAATGTTTTCATACTAGTAGGAGTAAAAAAGGCCTTAATGATTCTATTTTATTTTCAATGATGGGATAGTAAAATCAGCAATCAACACTATTAAACTTGATTTAGCGTATTTGAACTTCTTGGGAACCAATTTTTGTGATTTTCTGACATTACTAACCTAGTGATTAAATGTTCTCGAAATTGACAATGCAAGGGAAAACATGAGGCCTTTTGTTATTTAATGGTGTAGAACAATCCAAATTAGTCAAATTTGATCGAATATTTGTTTAACTAATCTTAATCAACATCTACGACTCCGGTATTCTATACAAGAATTCTATCCTTTAATTTTTCGAAGGTTGTTCAATTTCAACCATTAATTTTGTGGCTGGCTGAGGAAAGTGTAGAATGTTTTTCTAAAATCGTGAAAGTCATATTCTCAAGAATTTCAAATATCCTAGATTGTGTTAACGTAGAATATTGGTGTATCAAAAATGACAACAAAATACTTTCTATTACTTCACAAAAATATTTTTACAAGCCTTACATATATTCTCACTCACACACACTCACAGACACACACCCAAAAAAATTACAAAGACTCACACATTAACTTCTCTCTACGAGGACTTCTACACACCTCTTGCAAACCCTTACTCTCTATAGCTAGTCTTCCACATTATTGCCTTGGCATGGGAACCTCACACCTATTTATGGACGCCATAAGTTGGTTCAACCGACTTAATTAAGTCGGTTTTGGTGCACAAGTTCTTTTTAGAGAACTCTGGAAAAGCTCTGTTTTTGGGCAAAAATAGAGGAAATGGAGAGAGAGAGAGAGGCTGTTTATCGTTGATCGTTGATTTGCATGCCCATCATAAAAAATAAGCTTTTAAAAGTATTAAGTTTTGACCTAGTCTTTCACGTAATTAGATTTGTCACTGAGCTTATCTAATTTCTCGCAATGCCATCCCTTAGACGTTTGCTTTTCTTTTTTTCCTTTTTTTTTGTGGGGGTCCAAAATCTTTTTCTCACCAATGTTTAGAAAAACCCGACTAGACCATCTGGTCGGTCTTGATTAGTTGTAAATTGATCCAATGGCCCTTTGGGTCCAATTACAAGAAGTGGTATGTATAGCTGGTAAAACCAGATAATCCGGCATGGTTTTACACCCGAGACTGTCATCAAAGCTCTGATTCGACCGTCCCCTTTCCGGTTCAATGATAGGGTCGGTTTTTAGAACATTGTTTGTTAACGTATGTGCTCAGATCCTAGCAGACACTAGAAATTTTACATGAAAAATATACCCAGGGATGACATAGCAAGAAGCAGGGACCAATTTGCAGTTTGGGACTATCCTTGCATTTTATTCCCTATTTTTGTGCTGTTTTATTACCTACATGTTATATTACTATAGAAGAATCTAAATCGCAAAAGTTAAAACACGCTGATTATTTATCGTTGCTAATTCGTTTCTTGGCGGTCTTGCAGCTCTTTTCTATGTTGCCCGGCTTTAGTGATGAGTTGATGCCGAACAGTAACGCAGAGGAAGGGCAGGCCAAGATCAGGCGGCGTATGATCATGATGGATTCAATGACAAATGCGGGTGAGTTCTAATCTATTATCTCTTCATAACCTTCCTATACTTCAAAAGTGACAATTTCTCCTCTTTGCTTTCGTCGATAACAATTGCGGGTGATTTCTTTTCTATTGTCTCTTTAATAAACTTGATAAACTTTAAAGGTGCCAGTTTCTTCCTGCTGATTTCATGATTAACAATCTCAGGTATTATCTTTTTTTTTTTTCCCCTGAAAAATACACTTATTTCAGGTGCATATTATTCCAAATGATCCAAGAATTTTATATATTATATAGTTTCAAGGAATTGTTCATTATCATTCAATTTTTTCAGTTTGAAAAATGGTAGGAGATTAGATGATTATATCAAGGCTAAATTGCACTTTTCGTCCTCAGATTATTTGAGTTGTGTGATACTTTGGTTTTCGAACTTTAATTTGTAATAATTTATGGCTCAAACCTTCTTGATCATTGTAATCATGTCCCATAGTGAAAATCAGTTGGTTGTATGATGATGTGTCGCTGATGTAACAGTAATGTGGCATCTTAGTTACTCTCATATGGTCAACTGCAATACCCCCACATCACTGCCACATCGGTGAAACTTCATCCGTTAGTAAATTAAATTGCACTGCAGGACTTGATTATATCAATTATGAAAGTTCAAACTAAAAATTGCAACAAATTAAAGTTTTTGAGGACGCAAACATCTCACGTGCCGCATAGTTTGAGGACCAAAAGTGCAATTTAGCCTTATATTAAAAAATATTATTTTTGTGTATTTTTTTTACCTTATAAATTAAGTGGCTTTTACAAACCGAAGTACTGACATTTCTTGACCCCCTCCCCATTTTACTGTGAATGCTGAATTGTGATTTAGAACTGAATAACACAAATCCTAAGCTTCATATTACTATGAAAAAGATACATAGTACTCAGGGGCCGTTTGGTGCAAGGTTTGTAATATTTCGGAAATGTTATATATTTTATATTCGAAATGACAAGTTTGTTACTTACTGAGCTACTTGAGTTGGGAGGTTGCTAAAAGCTAGCGTATTTTTATATTTTTATTAATGGACTACTAATGATTCCCATCCAGCATAATAATGAGAACACCTTATGCCCCATGATATTATAGTATTCCTAATTTCCTACCACCTTGTAATTTATAATAATTTCACTACTTTAGTAACGCTGTTACTACTATCCAACTTGAGTTGAATGACAATAATTTGAACATTTTCAGTAAAAAATATAGAAGATTACCGGAATATTACAAACCTTGAGTCCAATGGCCCCTTGAAGTATCGCGTTCAATTTACATATGAATGGTAGCAATCAAAAGAAACTATGCATTAGCTACATAATACTCAAATAATTCAAGAATTTTGTTTCTGATTCATTTCTACCGATATTTTTTTAAAATTTTATTAAAACTATTTTTATGTTTGAATACGGAAAGATAAAAAATAATCATATCAGGAAGTATTGTATTCATGTTACATATGTTGTGCATTCAAGTTATTATTTTTCCGAATTAATATATATATCTGAGATAGCTATGTTGAACTTGTGCCTTAGAGCTGGATAGCACGAACCCGAAGCTCATGAACGACGACTCGCGAGTACTGCGGATAGCCCGTGGGTCAGGCCAGCTAGTTGAGGACGTCACGAACATGCTCATAGCGTTCAGGCAGTTGGCGAAGTATTGGAGTAATTTGAAGGGGTTGAAGATTCCGAAGAAGGGTGACCTGTGCGCTTTGTCACGAAACATGTATGTTCAGCAGATGAGCAAAGGTCTCGGTCCGCAGATGCTGAAGCAGATCGGCGGTACCGCCGTATTACACACTATGATGAAGCAGGTGGGGACGAAGGCTGACTTTAACTGAGATTTTTGAAGTTGATGAATATCGTCGGGCATTTGGGCTGTAGGGTGTGGATTTTATTTTGCTGTAGGCTGCTGATTCATTCGTATTATAGAATTATGATTAGCACAGACTGTAAATAAAAATTTGAACCACTTTTTAACCAAGAACATTATTAAATTTGGGGCAAATTACACTTTCGGTCCTCAAATTTTGAGGTGAGTAATATTTTGGTCCTTGTTTTAATTTTTTGTATTTTCTGTTTTAAATATTCTTCGCAATTAAGTCCTGCAGTATAATTTTATTGATTGGATTCTGATGTTCTGTTGATGTTGTAATGATGTGGCATTTTTGTAGTTGCCACATTATTAATTACAATGCTACCTCATTACTACCAAATTAGCAATACATTATTATTTAACCAACTAAATTAAGTTGTTAGGCTGAATTGTAAACATTTAGAAAGTTTGAACAAAAAGAAAACACAATAAATTAGAGTTTGAGGGCCAAGAGTGCAATTTTAGCCTAAATTTTGTACTATAAAAGGGCCTTTGGTTTGGGCTATTTTGTCAATATTATAGACAATTATGTCAGGATAGCTGTATTTAGTTTATCCAGACCTGTAATGCTACTGTTGGGGCTGAAATTTTGTCTTGACCGTCGATCAGGTTTGGTCCGCGATCGTCCCGTGAGGTTGACCATCTGAGTGTGATGTATCGTGTGCCAAAAGGGATCAAGCGATCGGACCGGGTAGGGATCTGCTTGGTCGGGTTCTTCTTAATCAAACTCTCACAAAATTTGGCTTAGATTAGCCGAACTGGAGTTTGTAGACGTAGGATTCGGCCTAGAGGAGCCGAATTAGGAATTGAGGACAAAGGATTAGACAAGGCCGAAATAGCCGATTTGGAATTATATTACTTGGAGATGGGTTACAAGGATAATAGGGAATCAATATTAAGCCTGCTCTTAGAAAGTGCGATAAAAGTTATCTTAAAAAGTAGTAAATACAGATATGAAAAGATATGAAATAGCAGGGGACGGTTGAGTGTATGGGATGGATGGAGAGAAGAAGAGTTATTTCTATGGCAAATTTAAAAAACTTTTCTCTCCCAGGGACGGCGGTCAGATTGGCTTTGGAGACTGAAGGAATCTCTTTCGGACTAGGCGCCTGTCATCGGCGGACCGACATGGACTAATAGCCCCCTTTACCTTGGAGGAGGTAACGAGAGCGACTTTCCAACTTGGAAGGGACAGAGCGCCAGGACCTGACGAATTTCCTCTGAGCTTCTACCAAACTTTTTGGGAAACTCTGAAGGGTGATATTTGGAGAATATTCCAAGAGTTATATGTGGGCGGTTGTTCGAGAGGCCCCATTGACTACTCTTATATCTGCCTTGTACCCAAAAAAGAAGGTCCGACGAAGGCAAATGACTTTCTACCGATTAGCCTACTAAACGGGATACAGAAGATTATTTTTAAAGGCTTGGCCAACAGACTAACACCAGTTCTGGACAATCTGATCGCATATTCTCAATCCGCGTTCCTAAAAGGGAAGAATATCTCAGAACATTTCGCAACGGCTTGTGAATTGGTTGGGTGGGGGGGCAGCAGGACTAAGGTCGAAGGTGTAGGAGTCAAATTGGACTTTGGAAAGACGTATGATAGAGTTAATTGGGCCTTCTTGCGTAGAGTTTTGGACTGGTGGGGTTTCGACCCTAAATAGTGTGAGTAGATTATGATGTGCGTTGAAAACGCCAAAGTTGCGGTGCTTGTTAATGAGGAACCGACTAAGTGGTTCAAGAATAAGCGAGGGGTGAGATAGGGAAACCCTCTCTCTCTCCTTACTTGTTTTTGATGGTAGCGGAGTGCTTGTCACGTATGACGAACGAAGTGGTACGGAATAAGGTGATTTTAGGAATAGGCCCGACTGCGGGGGTGCAAGATAACTCTTATTCAATACGCCGACGATACGTTCTTTTTCTGTGTTGCGAGAAAGAAGTGCATGAGAAATCTCAAATTCTTATGGCTCTTATTCGAGTGGGCCTCTGGACTAAGAGTAAACATGGATAAAACTGAACTATTCTACACTGGCAACAACGAGGCCAAGGCGGCTAGTCTAGCGAGTATCTTGGAGTGTAAAGTGGGGGTTTTCCCAGTGAGATATCTTGGATTGCCCCTGTCCGACCGGGCGCTGAAAAAGGAGGACGGGAGAGGACTCATCGGCAAAATTCAAAGTAAAATTGATGGATGGCAGACCAAGCTGCTCTCTAGGGGAGGCAGGCTCATTCTAGTTAATGCTGTCCCAGCTAACCTACCTATATATTTCTTCTCTATGTTCAAAGCGCCGAAATGGGTCACCTAGCGAATTGAGACACTGAGAAGGGATTTTTTTCTAGGTTGGGGGGCTGAAAGAAATAGGGAAAGGATGCTTAGTGGTTTGGAAAAATGTTTGCAGGAGTAAGGAAGCTGGTGGCCTGGGTATTTTGGACCTAGCGACGATGAATAACACACTCCTGGTCAAATGGTGGTGGAGGTTTTTCTCAACACCGATGCTACAATGGAATAAACTCATTAGAGTGCTGTATTACTCACGAAGAAGCCTGTTGTGGGAGGGGAGATCCTTTAGGCCGGCATCGCAATGGTGGAGGTTCTCAGCACTAGAGATATCTTTAAAGGATGAGTGACTTATGAGCTAGGAGGTAGAAGTTTGATAAGGTTTTGGGAGGACCGATGGTGGGGAGAGGTGACGCTTCAGTCCCGTTTTCCTGACGTGTATAGCGCAGTGGCGAATAAAGGGATTAAGAACGGTGTGTGTGCGGATCACAGTGGGTGGGACTGGGGGATTATTCTAAGAGGGGTAGATTTGGGAGGGAATCCCGAAAGCGGATGGGTCACCGAACTTAAAAAGGCACTTGAGGAAATTACGATTAGACTAGAGACTGATAGAGCTGTCTGGCGCTGGAAAGCTAACGACCTTTTCTCCGTAAAGTCAACCTATAGATTGCTCAATTACGGGGGAGTAAAGGGCAACTGCTCCTTAAAAATCTGGACCCTGCGCATGTCGACAAAGGTTCAGGTTTTTGTGTGGCTGGCGCTCAAAAAATGAATCCAAACGACTGACAATCTGGCTAAAGGAGTGTGGATAGGGAATCTAATGTGCCTACTCTGTGGCTCCGAACCGGAAACAATGTAACATTTATTTACGGGGTGTGTTTACATAAGATACATATCGTGGATGGTCTCCGAGGAGCCTGTTTGCGGAAATGCGAGCGATGACATCAGAAGCATTTGGGAGAATGGGATGAATCGAGAGGGCACCGAACGAGTTACAAAAAAATTGTCATACTGTCAGCTATTTGGTGGATAGTCTGGTGTTTTAGGAACAAGGTAGCATTCCACAATATCTCGACTGATCCCCTGCGTGCGGTCTCCTAGATCAACAGTTTAGGTGATTTGTGGGAGGAATGTAGGGGTCAGAGGATTGGGTGACCTAGCTACGAAATTTTTAGTGTTTTAAGGGTAGGGAGGACCTAATGTTACTTCTAGTTTTTATTTATTTATTTATTTATTTTTTTATTTTTTTTTTTTTACGAGACCGAGTTGCCTCACTGCTATTGCCTAATTCAATTACTTTAAAAATAAATCGGATAGCACGCTATCTTTTTCTCAAAAAAAAAAAAAAAGAAAGAAAAAAAAAAAGACTTTTTATCTTTAAATTATCTTTAAAAAAGTTATAATCCGCCAAATTATCTATCGACAACTTATTTGTTGAAATAAGTTCAGATACGGACATCCGGGTTCTTTAGCAAAGGCGACGTAGAGATATTCAAAATACCCAATAGCTCGTATGACACCATCCGAATCCAATTATAAAATAAGTAGTATACAAATAAAAAATATTATTTATTAAAATTTTAGGTATAGATTTTCATATTTAATATTCATATTTGATTTAATCCTGATCTATAACTAATTCTTTGGTGGGTAAAAATCGGAATAATTTTCATATTCAAAATCGTATCTGGATCCAAAAAAAAATTTAGTTGTCAAAAGTTAAAACAAAGAGAAAAAAATAAAAATATTTATGAAAATAGGTTTATTTTTTTTACTATAATATGGCTTATTTTGTATGTATTTCAACTATATATTATAGCATCAACCGTTTCTAGTGCAAGTGGTAAAGAGTTTGGTGGTTGATATTCGAGACTCGAGTTTGAAACCTAGTTACTTCACATTTCCAGCTAAATTTATTTCAAAAATAAACGAAACGGATAGTATGCTAATTTTCTCTCCGAAAAAAAAAAAAAAAAAAAAAAAAACTATATATTATAACTGACGCATTTGTTTTGAAATTATAATGTATGCTATGTGACTAATTGTATGTATTTTATACCATTACGTTTTATGTGTTTTGACTTATCCAAATAATATTAACTATTATTTTCATGGTATGTGTTTAGAATGGTGATTGCATATATTTTAGAATAATTAATAAAAGTGTAACTTTTGTAAATTTTATATTTTTGCTTTGAATTTATTATATAACTAGTGAAGAGAATCGTGCGTGTATAAATATTATTGAAATAAAAATTTTCTTAAACATCACGGGAGGATAAAAGTATAATTTAAGTGCATTATTTGTATTCTAAATTGTTACATAAATGAACCACTTTGAAAATTGACAATCAAACTACTGTAAAGGTAAATCAGACGACCAATAAAAATAAGAGGAAATGCAGTCTCTAGCGAAGTCGTCCATCATTCCCGATAAAAATAAGAGGAAATGCAGTCTGTAGTAAAGTCGCCATTCCCGAAAGGACAGAAAAATAAAAGAAAATATTTACAAGAGTGGGATTGTAATTATATTTTTTATTGCAAAAAAAATACATATAATTTAAAAGATTCAGAGTTAGAGATTAAAGAGTTCAATGCTTTCTGAATATCCGTAGGTAACTGATTAATTACACCTTCTTATCACAATTAGGCTATTTCTGAGTAAACTGGTCGTGATCGAAATACCCGTCAAACATATATATATATATATATATATATATATATATATATATATATATATATATATATATATATATATATATATATATATATATAGAGAGAGAGAGAGAGAGAGAGAGAGAGAGAGAGAGAGAGAGCTAGGCTGGAATAGGGGTGTCAACGAGCCAAACATGAGTGAGCTGTGGTCGGCTCGTGTTCAGCTCGTTTAATATCGGCTCGTTAATAATCGAGCCGAACACGAGTTGACACATTTAAATATCAAGCTGAAGAATTCGGCTCGTGTTCGGTTCATTTATTAACGAGCCAAACACGAGCCGGCTAGCGAACAACAAGTAGGATTTTCATTCTCACTATTAAATGTAAAGTTGAAAAAAAATAAAAAAAAAATAAACAACTTAATTTAATAATTAAAATTTATAAAAAAATTAATTTTTTATATTATGTTGGCCTAAAATCTAAATAGTAAAGTTTACAGAAATATTTCTCATATATATATATATATATATATATATATATATATATATATATATAGAGAGAGAGAGAGAGAGAGAGAGAGAGTTCGGCTGGAATACTATCGATAGCGCCAAGCAATTGGTGCTACCAAGTTTCTAGCCTTTGGATGAAATGATATGCGGTTGGAATTATGCTGGTCCCCTAAGATTTTTACTATTTAACCAACTATCCACTAAACCCTAGGGCCATGTTTGGTTCGGGGATAAAGGGGGAATAACCCCCTTTATCCCCCAATTCTTGCCAAACAGTGCTGGAAAATAGCATGGGATAATTTTTTTTTTATCCCTGGCTTAACGGGTTATCCTGGAATAACCCGTTAAGCCTTATTCCTCTCCCCCCATGGAATAAGGTTTTATCCCTGGGGGCAGTGAAAGGGTAAAGTTATAATTTATTATTTATAATTAAATTATAATATAAAATATAATATAAAATATAATATAAAATATAAAATATAAAATATAAATTATAAATTATAATATAAAATATAAATTATAATATAAATATAAATTATAATATAAATTATAATATAAAATATAAATTATAATATAAATATAAATTATAATATAAAATATAAATTATAATATAAATTATAAATTATAATATAAATTATAAATTATAATATAAAATATAAATTATAATATAAAATATAAAAAATATAATATAAAATATAATTTATTATTTATATTCTTAAAATATAATATAAAATAAAAAATATTATTTTTTTTAACGTAAGATATAATTTATTATTTATAATTAAATTGTTTCAAATTTAATATAATAATTAAATTAATTTTTCTATAAAAAAAAGCTAAGGGCAAAGTTGGTATTTTTATAAAAATTCTATCTTTTTTTTCCACTATCCTCTACTATTCCATAATTTTAACCAAACACAATTTAAATTATTACAGAGAATACTAACTTTTCAACCAAACGCAATTTAACTTTTATACTTCATTATCCCGGAATAGCAAGCTATCCCAGGTATAAAAAAATTTATACCTCTTAAATTTATCCCCGAACCAAACATGGTAGGAGACCACTATCATCCTAACCGCACATCCTTTACTCTAAAGGTTAAAAAATTGGTAGCACCAATGACTTGGGGCTATCGATAGTATTCCAGTCTAGTTCTATATATATATAATATGTATTCGAGCTGTTATCGAGCCGAACACGAGCGAGCTGACCCCAGCTCGTGTTCGGCTCATTTATTAAACGAGCTGAAAAATTCGGCTCGTGTTTGACTCGTTTACTAAACGAGCGATTCGATTTCGAGCTTATTTCGAGCCGAACACGACCTAGCTAGCGAACAGCGAGCTGAATTACCACCCCTAGGCTGAAATACTATTAATAGCACACAAAGTCATTGATGCTATTAAATTTTCAACCGTTGAATTAAAAGATGTGTGGTTGAGATAATAGTGGGCCCCTTGAGTTTAATGGGTGGTTGAAAAATAATAAAATCTAACGGATGAAAATAATCAAAAGAGTTGATTTAAGGGTAGAAAATTTGATAGCACTAAATGTTTGGAACTATGATAGTATAGTAGCCGAATATATATATATATATATATATATATATATATATATATATATATATATATATATATATATATATAAAAGTAAAATAGAGAAGAAAAATAGAAAAGGAAAATAAGAGTTGAGTAAGGGTATATATAAGTGTATATCCTAAAAGGACCACCCTAGGATAGGGTGGAGTATAAGATGTACACCCCTTTTGGGGTGTACACCTAGCATTGCCCGTTAAGTCACAAGCTATAAATTTTGCCTTAATAAAATAAAAATCAGGATATCCAAGTTAATCCAGTATGCTATTCCAACATTCAACAGTTAACTCTTTTTTTCGTTATCACTTTTTTTTTTTTTTTTTAAAAAAAAAAAAAAAAATAATAATAATAATAATAATAATAAAAAAAAAATTATCAGATATTTTCGTAAGAAGGTACGTAGAATATTAAGCTAACAAATAAAACATTAAGTTAATTAGACTAGCCTACAGAATTTTTTTTTAAAAAAAAGGCATCAATAAGAAGCTAAAGGTTTCAGACACTATACAGTGGTTTAATAGGGTATAAAAAATTTCAGTCACAGGACTATTTTAGTATGATATGCTAATTTTCATTTTATTTATTTATTTATTTAATCTCTAAAAAATATGAAATTATGAAGGCAGTTGATGATAAAATTAAGTAAGCTCAACCTATTCAAAGATTAATTATGGGATACAAAGTTGCAATACTTAAAAAAGAATAAATACTAAAATACTTCTTGTTGCTTTTTTTTTTTCTTTTTTCTTTTTTCGTTGCTTCTTTCTGCTTGAACGAGGAGGAAGATGCGGAGCGTTGGGTTGGAAGAAGACAGCTTGCTCCGAACCTGTGGCTTTGGAGACGACGCGGCGGCTTTTGGAGACGTCCTCTGTGGATGCAGGCTCCTCTGCTCCTCCTCTTCTTCTTCTTCTTCTTCTTCTTCTTCTTCTTCTTCTCAGTGAAGGTGGAAGTGGGGTTTTTTTTTTTTTTTTTTTTTTTTGGTCTTATACTAATTTTTTTAGCCCACTGAGTGTGTGTGTGGATGTGTCCCTCCCCCCATCTTTCTCCTCCTCCACGGCTCCGCTAGCTTTTATAAGCCTCCAGTGCATGTCAAAGATGGACTATGCTGGACCATCTTTATTTTTCTTTGTGCAGGTCAAAGATGGACCATGTTGGACCCTTTTTATTTTGGGCAGGCCCAACAACCTCCATCCTTAGTCCAAGCTCCCAACTCCACCAGGCACTGCCACAGTGCATGCCCAAAGGTGTCAGCTTAGCCCAGTCACAGGGTCAGCTAAATGGCACCTCAACGACCACCTCCACCTCACTCTGCTCCTTGCTCAGCACAACTGTGCGCACACACAACACCAGGAGAGGGAGAAAAGGGATCAAAACCCACTAGAGCTCAACAACTCAAACTCTCAGCTCAACATCTTGAACAAACGCCGAAAAATCTAACAAACTCCGAAAAACTCAAAATACACAAAGCCTACCTCAACTTATACTATAGCTGGAAAGAGTCCACAGTCAATTTCTCCACCTCGGGGGCTCACTACTCACTACTCGGCGTTCTCGACCAAGTTCCCAAGTTTCAGCACGAAATAAAAGCGGGCTCTGAGTTGGTGGTGCAGCTGTTGCTACTGCTAAAACCGCTCCCTCACACTCAGAGGAGGAAGAAGAAAAAATTTAGAGGAAAAGAGTGATGATGTCCAAGCTCTCTAGTAGCAGGGGATGGGTGAGATTGGGAGTGGGTATAAATAGAAGGGAATATACTCGAATCAAATGTTACTCAAAAAAATGTTTATATTCACAAAAAATGTTTGTAATTCACATATACTCAAATCAAATGTTACTCAAAAAATGTTTACATTTACCTACATATATTCAAATCAAATGTTATTCAAAAAATGTTTACATTTACATATACTCTGAATCAAATGTTACTCAAAAAATGTTTACATTTACCTATATATACTCAGAATCAAATGTTACTCAAAAAATGTTTGCATTTATACAGGTTCAAATCAAATGTGTAAACTAATCAATTATGTAAAAAATTTAAAATTCTGTCGGATGATCTTCCCTTCAGGGTGTCCCACATCACTCAATTTACTTTCCTCGCTGTTGCGACTAGAAGAATACAGTGCGAACATCAATCGATGAAAACCGGCGGCAGAAGGGGCACTCAACAAAGAACAAGCCTATCCTATTGTTGAGCCTGAGCTGAGCTTCAGCGATGGAGGATATAACATGACCACACTCGAGCATCCGAGCTGGATTGTCTTCTGTGGCAGTGTCTCCGGTAACCGGACAAATAAAGGTCGAGCGGAAGTACAAGTTGCTCGTCAGAAAAATCTCATCCGGTAGCTCCTTCAGCATCATCCACTGCACTATGCGAAGAATCTCATCCGGTATGTGAAGAAGCTCATCCGGTAGCTCCTCCCGCCTCAGCCCCTCCGCTATGGGAAGATTACGGGCCATTGATAGCAGCTGTGGCAAAGCTTGGAAGCCAGCCTCCATGGCGGTGCTCAGCGGACTCTGAAGAGCCAATTTTCTCATTTCACAATAGCAGGCTCTCCACTTGCTCACTATCTCTGCCCGCAACCGTTGTTCCTCCTCCGCCACCTGCCCCTGGTTTACGTCCTCCCATACCAGCACACGATCCCTCACCTCCTGGATTCGGACAATATCCTCTCCATACTTATCGACGAGCGGCTCTACGTGCGCCCTTATATATTCCAAGGCTTCACTTTTATCACTGCGCTCGCGTAAGATATCAAAAATATGCAGGTTATGAAGATCTATTTCAACGTCCGAATAACGTTCCACCAGACGTTTTCGGTTCTTGGCGGCCCACCGTAGTGCAGATCCTACGTCACCATTCTTCAGGGCCTGGAGAATCGTGTGCATCTCGACAAAGTATGTTTTTTTTGCGACAGCTAAGTTCGTAATGCCAGCCTCCGCTGCAAAACAATCACCAATCTCTGGCGGGCCTTCCTGATACAAGTGGCGGGCGATCTCCTGATTGATCGTGCTCGCGTCCCACAGCTTAGACCACCTAAACACCTCTTCTCCGACGTCCTTGTCGAAGCGCTCGTCGATAAACTCGACACACCTCTCGAGCATTATGTACAGCTCCACTTCCCTCGCCCACTTCTCCACAAAATACTCTTCTGCGATTGACGAGAGAATTTCTTTCAGTGTCTGTAACACAGGCCTGTGATTGTCTGCAGAGGACTGAATGCTCTCTATTGCCGCTAGAATGGTCTGCTCGATCTTGTCGATAATCTTCAGATTCAACGAAGATGCGGCCTCTTGCAGTTCTTGAACCCTCTCGAAAGTGTCGTTCAGAGCGTTCAGCTCCATTTTGGACACCATTAGTGTATGTATGTATATATCCCTGCGAAATGATCCGTGCCATATTAGTAAGACAAAAGATCCAAGATAAGTTCAGAACCGTTTGGAAATATGAATAGAAAATCAACATGATATCATAGCAGTAGATCAAGAACCGAAAACATAGCATGCCGAGGAGGAATCTTGAAGGCGAAAGAAAGAAGAAAATAAAGAAACGAACCAGTAGATAAGTTCAGAACCGTTTGGAAATATGAATAGAAAATCAACATGATATCATAGCAGTAGATCAAGAACCGAGAACATAGCATGCCGAGGAGGAATCTTGAAGGCGAAAGAAAGAAGAAAATAAAGAAACAAACCAGTAGATAAGTTCAGAACCGTTTGGAAATATGAATAGAAAATCAACATGATATCATAGCAGTAGATCAAGAACCTAGATAAGTTCAGAACCGTTTGGAAATATGAATAGAAAATCAACATGATATCATAGCAGTAGATCAAGAACCGAGAACATAGCATGCCGAGGAGGAATCTTGAAGGCGAAAGAAAGAAGAAAATAAAGAAACGAACCAGGAGCGCCTCTGAGACGAGACAGAATTGGAGATGGTCTGAGTTGCACGCGCGCAAACGTGGAGACGGTCGGAGCCAAACGGAGAGGTCCAAGCTGCTGGTTTCTTATTTCTTGGAGCGGCGGCGGCGGCGGCGGCGGCAGAGGAGGAGCTGAGGAGAGTGAGAGAGAGAGAATGGAGAGGTGGTGGCGGGTCGGCGGCGGAGTTGAGGAGAGTGAGAGAGAGAGAGAGAATGGAGAGGTGGTGGTGACGGGTGAGATGAAGAGGATTAGTATATGGCGGGCTTCCTCTGGGCGTTTAAAAAGAAGTGATTTCTTTTTTCTTTCTTTTTTTTTTTTTAAAAAAAAAAGTGGGGGGTGATTTATATTTAGCGGCGGGTACGGTTTGGTTTGGTTCAATTCACAAAATAAACTGAAGCAGAAATGTATTACTCTGCACATTGGAAACTAGTTTAGAAATATATATTTATAAATAAGATAAAAAATGCGAATTTAACTCATTATGCTCATTATATAACTACAGGAATTAAACCTTTTAAATAGCAAAGAAATTTTTTTTGCGTGATTAAAAAGTAGGAGTTTAATTTTTGCTCCTTAAAAAATCTCAGCATCCATAAGTTAATAAAATAATATATTTTAACTGCGAAATAATCTATTTTATTCCAAAAAAAATTGCAATCACAAAAGAAAAACGCCCGCAGGGCAGGATAACTCCGTCGATATCTAAACCGGCTCGATGTGTTTCGACTGAACATGGATACTATTATTCTGTCTCATATCTTGAATTCAATTGCACTCAATACATAAATAATTACACCTGAAAAGATCAAAAGAGCTAGCAACTGGTACTTTCTATGGATGCGAAGGCATTTTTCTGTAAAATGTAGACTTTTCGCAAGCATCAAAGGCCTAGTCATTTTCGACAGGAAATCGCTGTTCTCAGAATCAACACCACTGCCGCTGCCGCCACCCAAGATTGTCAAGGGAAAAACATGTTGTAGTTTTGGTTCTCGACGATGTCCCTGCTTGTTTTCATTTGCTGCCCGAACGTCTGCTGAAGCTTCCTTCCTTGTGCTTCTATCTTCAGCTGCAGATTTCGCTGAATCTGATGCATCAAAGAAAAAAAAGATTAGAAGGAAATGTTTGCATACGATACAACAAATATCAGAAATATTGATATAAATAGTAACTGCGATTAGCTTAAAAAGAGATATAAAATTACCCATAAGAATAGATATTACTGCAGAAATGGACTTCACGAATTGGATGATTCCTGAACTTACGATAAAAGTTTTTCCGAGAAAAGAAAATTTCTTTTAAGAAAAGCAGTTTGAGTGGGGGGTATATGAAAATTCAGATTTCACAGTTGTAGGGATATTTACATATGCGAAGACGGGTTTGAAATAAAAGAAAATTTGTACCTCGAGTGGCTCATGAAGCTGCCTCTGAACATGTAATTGAATCTGCAAAGCTTCAGTGATATCCATGCCACAATACGACAACAGTAACATAAAAGATAATTCCATTAGGAGCTAAAAAACATGATTATTAAAGACACTTCGAAATAGAATTTTCTTTTCTAGCTACAGGGTTTACGTTTTTGGGTCAAGCTGTGGCATGCCGTCGACAGTTCTTCTATCATTTCTCCCTGCAACATCAACATCAAATTTTAAAAAAGAAATTGATAAGTAATGAAAATGTACAGACTTCCGAGAAGTAATAAATCCACTTTAACATGTACAACAGGGGTTTGCTTGTTATTTGAGTATTCAGACGTCTAAAATCAAATAGAAAAATCAATAAATTTCAATTTCGAATGCCCAGAAATTCAACCATGTTCTTCACAAGACTAGCGCATGACACTGCTTTAAATCATCAAAATGTTGTGAACTCATTCGTATTATGATTGTTCGAATTGAGTATGTTTATTTTGATCCTTTCGAAAAGCTAGGAGACTTTTCAAACCACACTCGAAACTGGAACCGGAACTGCTTAAAAACCGAAATTCTAGGAGGCTCGAATACTATGACTGAGACCGATATTTCAAACCTTGATTTATGCTCCATAAATTACAAGAAAGTATGGAGTGATTATTCTGTTACATCACATAGTCCAATTTACTAATTATTCCGAGTTAACAATTCCTACTTCATCAAAGGTCGGTTTTCATTGTTGCCGACGAGCATCATACTAGAGAGTTTCCAAGTGTACTAACTAGGCGTATTTCTCGAGTCTATTCACCAACTATACTATCTTCCATTTTATTCGACTTAAAAGGGGCATATAAGATTCCGTAAAAGTAATTTACAAAGTTTTCCAAGCACGGTGCGTTTTTCAAGGAATCAATAAACATTTACCTTCTGTCTGTTCCGGTGAGTCCTTGGCAATGCGATACTTCCTGCAACACAAATAAACATCTATTTTCAGTAAAACTGCAGAGGGTAAAATTAATAATCCGTAAATAAATAGATATACATGTAAATGGCTCTTATATGAAGTATGGTTAAGCCTTCGTGATTCATCAGCTTCAAAATCCCCTTCGGTGTTGCCTCTAAATATTATCGGCGAATAATATATCAGAAAACTTTTGGAGAACAACAGTTGTTCGTAATACTTTAAGAAATTCGGATGCCTCATCAATTTTTGTTGTTTCTTCTTACAGGCTATCTTTAATGAGCTTTGTAAGATGTTGGATCCGGGAAAACCAACCTTCACTCCTAAGAAAGGGAAGCGAGTGTGATCATGTTTGTGGGTTTACAAAGTAAGTTCAAGGAGAACAAAATTTCGAGCTTTTGTTGTGGTAGAAGAGTCAAATAAGCTTCGAGATCACCGCATTAAGTAGAGTTTAGTCTCTAGTTTGTAGCTTCTACTTCTGCCGCTTCGGTCGGAAAATGTTCAGCAGATTTTAGAGAACGAGTTGTTAGTGATTTCTAGTACAATTCTACCCAAACAACACCTTTGGAAAAGATTCATAATGGTCCTTAATTAGGTGTTGAAAGAATTCAAGTACTGTAAACTTCAGGGGCCAAAATGTTTTTTTTTTTTTTTTTTTTTTTTTTGCTTAAAAAATTGCTACCTTGTCGGGGTAGGCAAATTTTTTTTTTAAATTTCCTTTGCATTTTTGTGCTCAAACTTTTATAATAATTACTTTATAATTTTTTTAAAATAAATGTATTGTCTACAATGTGTTTTTGGCCTTCCCTCCAAAACCTAAATCCTGGCTTATGAAACTTGAAGGAAAATAGATATTGTCATCTAAGCGTATGAAACTTGGATGCAAGTATTTAAGTGTCGTGGCACGGGATCGTGCTGAAAGCTTGCCGGCACAGTACGTGCCGCGTCGTCTCAATGCGTGCCGGTCACAAAAAATACATGTGTGCCGACACATAATAACATGAAATATGTATTTTTTTAGCAACAAGATATTCTAATTACTTATTATGTATCTTTATCAAATCATTTGAGCTTTATTTAGAAAATTACTTACTAATTTAAAGAAAAAAGAGTTTTTAACTGTGCCATTGGCACGGAGACTATATCGTGCCGATATCTTGTTGTCACGATACGGCACAGAAGTTGTTTGGGTGTGTTGTCCTGCCATATTTCTTTGGTTGGTTCTTTTTATATTAAGAAATTATGAAGATGTTTCTTGTATGAGAGGCCTAATTTAGAGAAAGGCGATAATTTGAGAAAATAGTGTTAAATTGTGTATATAAGGATTGCCATGTTTTTTAGTAACCGAGTTATATATCAGTAGTGCTGCTAGATTCAGTGGGCAGTAATTTTTTTTCTGCAATTATTGAAGAAAGCCGAACATTACATGGATTTGAAAGAAATAATATAATTTTCAATTGTCCTGTCTACCTGCCATTATTCCACTACAAATTGATTGAATTCGCGGTTAAAGCAAAATAAGGTGAGATGAGGAGTTTGGCTACTGGAGCTGTCTGAGTGCTGCATTGGCTCGCGATTGTGATGCTGCACCAGCATACAATTGGCATGAAATTTCTAAGGTCAATTACCAAGAGAGTCGGCTATTTTTTTGACTGTTGTTTAGGCTTACGCCGCTGGAGAACAACTCTCACAAAATTCTTCTTTAAATTGGAATATGCGAGAATAAGGAGAAAAGATGGGAACTCCTGATTTCAGAAAATTCTTACCCACAGAGTCCAATTTCATTATTTTTTTTTGGTTAATAATCTATCAGTGTAGCATAAATGCCTAAAACCTCATTGTTATGCTATTTTTTTTTGGCTTAAATATTCTGAATTGTCGCAATTAGGTTTTTGATGTCCTATTGATGTCGTAATGATGTGGCATTTTTATAGTTACCACATTATTAATTATAATACTACTTCATTACTATCACATTAGTGATACATTATTATTTAACCAACTAAATTAGATTGTTAATTATTTAAAAAGTTTGAGGACTAAGAGTGCAATTTAGCCTAAGTTTTGTATTGTAAAGACCAGGTAAAGTGAAAATGCTACGAGGGGTGTATTCCAGAAGTTAATATTGTTTAGGGGGTTCCATGCATTTTTCCTCCATTTCAGTTAGTTGACAGTTGGATATTGTATATTGGAAATTTCCCGCCGGAAACCAATCTCGTTTCGCGTGCACCATTGGCACAAAACCACCCCAATTTCCTCTTTATTTCTTTTAACCCCATTACCATTTTAAAACCCCTTTTTTGAGTTTTTACCCCCACACACATACACTCTCTCTCTCTCTACAAACTCTTCTCCTCTATTTTTTTTTAGTTTTTTTTGTTTTTTTTGTTCTTTGTAAGCAAAATTTTTAGCTCCTGGTGAGATCTCGATCCCTTTCTCTCAATTAATTCAATTTTTCTTTTTTACTACAAAATCCCCCTAATTCTTGTTTTTTTTTTCCCGTAATTTTCTAATTAATTTCTTTAATTAATTAATAAGCGCCATGGAAAACGCGTTTCCCCGATTCTTCCTCGCCATTTCCCTGCTCCTCATCTTCGCCCTCATCGCATCGGCGTTGACCGACCCCCTCGTTGGTAATTTCCTCGAACTCCGGGTCAAATTTTTTTTTATATAATTTTCTTTATTCACATCACCCGTTCGATCTTAATCGGACGGGTCTGATCAACCCCAATCCTTTTTTTTTTTTTTTTTTTGTATTTCAAATTCTCCAACGGCTATAAACGGCTTCTTCTTCTTCTTCTTCTTCTTCTTGTACAGTTGAATCTCTCGAGGGTTTGTATGGATCACTCAACACGCCAATGGCGCTCGCGGGGGGCGAATCGGAGGTGGCGATCCGTGCGGTGGGGAGCCGTGGATCGGGGTCTCTTGCTCCGGGCCCTCCGTTGTTACCATGTAATCCCCAATTTTTTTCCCTAATTTTGACCCATTTTTCAGTTTGTTTCTTAAATATTTGAAAAAGATGCTAATTTGGGGTTGGTGTTTTGTGTGTGTTTGATTCAGAAATATTAGTGGGTTGGGAATTGGTGGGTTCTTGAGTCCACAGCTCTCCACCCTCCTCTCTTTGAAAGAATTGTGAGTATATGTGGTTTTTAATTCCGAGATCACAAATTTTGGTGGGTTATTAGGGGATTTAATTGATGGGTTTTGTGGTTTTGATCACAGGGATGTGAGTAATAATACCATTGGTGGTGAGATTCCATATGGTTTGCCCCGTAATGTGGCTCGCATGTATGCGCCCTTTAACTGTTCGATATAATTCCCCCGCGAAATTTGTCTTGGGTTTTAAAGATGGGTATGGATGGAAATGTAGTAACTTGGCGGCGAATAAGTTCGAGAGGAGCATCCCGGTGTCGTTGTCTTCGCTGAAGTTTCTGAAGCATTTGTGAGTTTTTGTAGGAGCATCCCGCTTTTGTCAGCACGAAATAAAAGCGGGCTCTGAGTTGGTGGTGCAGCTGTTGCTACTGCTAAAACCGCTCCCTCACACTCAGAGGAGGAAGAAGAAAAAATTTAGAGGAAAAGAGTGATGATGTCCAAGCTCTCTAGTAGCAGGGGATGGGCGAGATTGGGAGTGGGTATAAATAGAAGGGAATATACTCGAATCAAATGTTACTCAAAAAATGTTTATATTTACATATACTCGAATCAAATGTTACTCAAAAAATGTTTGTATTCACATATACTCGAATCAAATGTTACTCAAAAAATGTTTACATTTACCTACATATATTCAAATCAAATGTTATTCAAAAAATGTTTACATTTACATATACTCTGAATCAAATGTTACTCAAAAATATTTACATTTACCTATATATACTCCAATCAAATGTTACTCAAAAAATGTTTGCATTTATACAGGTTCAAATCAAATGTGTAAACTAATCATTATGTAAAAAATCAAATGTGTAAATTTGAATTATGTAAAAAATTCAAATTTTTCAATTTTAAATTTTAAATTTTATAATATTAATTTTAATTTTTAAACATTAAAATTTATTATTTTAAAATAATGAACTTTAATTTTAAAATAATAAATTTTAATTTTAAAAAATAATTTTAATTTTTAATTTTAAAATAATAAATTTTAATTTAAAATTTAAATTTATTTATTTTTTTAATTTTTCAAATTTTTGGTTTGAAATTTCAAGTTTGAAATTTCAAATTTTAATTTTAATTTTTAAATTTTCATTTTTCACTTTTCAATTTTAATTTTAAATATTAAATTTTAAATTTTAAATTTTTAACTTCTAATTTTAAATTTGAAATTATGAAAATTTTAATTTTAAAATATAAAATTAATATATATTTTTTTTTTATTTTTAAAAATTTTAAATTGTGAGAAATTTTGTGAAATTATGCTATATGTATCTAAATATTTTAAATTTTAAAATTATGAAATTTTTATAGTTACAGAATTTTTTATTTCACTTTAGATCAAAATTATAATTGAATTTGCGGCACGTTTTAATTTTAGTTGCATTTTAATTTTAGTTGCGTTTTTAAATCCAATCTTGAAACTGGGGTATTTTGGTCTTTTGGAGTCTTTGGACCAAATATTATAAAGGGAATAGGATTAGGGCTCGTACCCTACTCATTCTTCTTCCTTTTTTCCCCACAGCCACCGAATATTTCCACATCTCGCCCGTTCGCCTCGGAGAGCGTCGCCGTCGCCGTCGCCGTCGCCGTCGCCGTCGCCGTCGCCGGAGGAGAAACAGGTGTGGGTTCCCTTCCCCTCCTCCTCTCTCCTTCCTTTCTTTTTCCTCTTTTTGTTTTTTGGTTGGGTGTCCTGCCAGACCTCGCGCCGCCGCTCTCTGCCAGTGCCGCCGCCGCTCTCTGCCAGCGCCGCTGCCGCTGCCGCACGCAATCTGCGCGCATGCTGCCGCGCGCGCAGATCAGCGGCGCGCCTGCCGCGTGGCGCTGCTGCCGCGCGCGCCTCTACGCGCAGGCAGCCGCGTGCGCCTCTGCGCAAGCCGCCGCGCGCGGCCCTGCGCGCTTGCCGCCGCGCGCCTGCCGTGCGGCGCTGCGGCCGCGCTCGCCCTACGAGCTTGCCGCCGCGCGCCCCTTTGTTGGTTTCGCCGCGCGCCGCCCTTGCCGCCTGCGTGCTGCTGCCTCTGCCGCCGCGCGCCTCTGCGCGCATGCCGCCGCGCTGGCTGCCGCGCTCCTTGGGCGCTTGTCGCCGCACTGGGCTGCCGCGCGCTGACACAGCAGCAGCGCGCCCTGCGCTCTTGGGAATTGGTGGTCTTGAGTCCGCAGCTCTCCCCTCCTCTCTTTGAAAGAATTGTGAGTATATGTGGTTTTTAATTCCGAGATCAAAAATTTGGTGGGTTATTGGGGGATTTATTGATGGGTTTTGTGGTTTTGATCACAGGGATGTGAGTAATAATACCATTGGTGGTGGAGATTCCATATGGTTTGCCCCCTAATGTGACTCGCATGTATGCGCCCTTTAACTGTTCGATATAATTCCCTGAGAAATTTGTCTTGGGTTAAAGATGGATATGGAAATGTAGTAAATTGGCGGCGAATAAGTTCGAGAGGAGCATCCGGTGTCGTTGTCTCGCGTGAAGTTTCGAAGCATTTGTGAGTTTTTGTAGATTACAGGTTTAAATTTCCTAAGTGGAGGTTGAGTTTTGAAGGATTAATGTAGTAATTTTCGATAGTAGGAATTTGTAGAATTTCAGCTATAATAATTCCTCGGACCAATCAGCAATGCTTTTACGGACATGCGGAGTCTAGAACATTGTATTATACTCTAAGCTCTAACCCTCCCTCTCTCTTCTCTCGCTTAATATCTCTCCATATATCTCTATGTATTTTGTTAAATGTTTTTGAGAAGAAAATGTAAACATGTGATTTCTATTTAGTTCAATTTTTGGGTCTGAAAATAGGTTAATTGCCTTTTGATCTTTCCTGATTGCTTAGTGATTTTTCTGTTTTTCTGTTCCTAGCCATTTGTGTCTCTTGAGATGGATGCTGGAATTCCAGGGACTTAAATGTGTTCGGAAGAAATTTTAAAAATTGTGGTCTACGTAGTGGATGTAATGATCAGGAAAAAAAAAAGGGAGGGAGGGTTAATTTGCTTTTTGATCATTCGTGATTGCTTAAAATTTGCTTTTTCAGTCAGTGATTTTCTGTTTTCCCGTTCTATCGTTTAGTCTCTTGACACGGATGTTGGAATTCCAGGGACTTATCGTTCAATCGCTTCACATGCGATCTGCCGAGCTCATTTGGCTCGTTGATTAGCTCTCCATTCTCTGTATGTGTCATAACCTGCATTTTTTCAATGAATGTGAATGTAGGAGTCTTAAAATGTTTTGCTTCTAACCTCTTTTGCTTTTGCAGTATTTACAAGGGAATGAATTCACAGGCTCTGTGGTTCTACTAGCCAAATCTACCACTATCCATTCTGTAAGCAACATCTACTGAACATTGGAATCTTCTCTCATTAATGTATATTGGTGCTAATTAATTAGTTTTTTTTGTTTTGTTTTCTCCAGTAACCTTGAAATAATCACTTCAGTGGTTATATCCCAAAGCAGTTTCAAGTTCATTCCTCAACTGAGGTACCACTTTTTATTTCTGTCGTCCTATACTTCTTTTAGTCGTTAAAGCTTTACAATTTTATACTAAACCTTGTTCTCTTTTTTGACTATTCAGGATCAACGGAAACCGCTTTCAAACAGAGTATTAATGGGAGCACTCACTCCCTTTATCATCGCCGGACAATAATGTCAGCCACAGCCTTTATCATCCCCTTATCATCACGGACAATAATGTCAGCCACAGCCCTTTATCATCCCCTTTATCATCGCTGGACAATAATGTCGCACACAGCCCTAGGGTTTCGCAATTTTCGTTTGGCTATCCTTCTAAGACTGTCCATAACAAGCACCGGAAGAAGGTCGGAAAGCTGTTATGCCAGTGCCGTGGGCAGTTTATTTGTGGTCGCTGTAATTTCTGCTATTGTCTTCATCATTAACACCCGCAGATATCATAAAAACAACCCTATTGGTCTAAGAGCAGCAGCGAGTCTCTGTGTCTCTTCCAATCACAGCACCAGCAGGTAAAGCAAATCTCAAGAACATCTACGATGTAGATAGTAAGTCTCATGTTAGAAACTTTTCTTATTTCATCCCAATGCATGCTATCATTCTTAGACGCTCCAAATAGTTGGCTTAAGCTGTTGTATTTGTTTGCTGTTGGTCATCCTTTCCGCGCAAGTACTTTAGCGAATATAGAATGCTCATCTTCTGCTTCGTTTGCTATATGACTTCTGTCATGTCCATACTGCTTGTTCATCTTATCCTATCTCATTTACTTTTGCTTGCAGCATAGCGTAAATATCGAATGGGACATTTGTATTATGCCTCATAAAATCATCTATTGACGTACATATCCTGCAAAATATATTTATTACAAACTGCACTTTCAAGGCGTCGAATGCATATCTGAAAAATCAGATTCTATAGGAGGTGTATATGTTTGCATGTATGAGTTTAAGCATCTCTTTTTAAATGGGACTCAGCTGTCCATGATTAAAAAGTTTGAAACACCAAAATTTTCATGCAATTTTGTTCACTTACATGAACACTCAAGAAGTTGTGCTTCAAATTTCAGAACCAAGAGTACACTTCGAAGAACGCATCTGGGATGCTCCTTCAGTGACGGTGTGCAGCCTCCTTCCCTTGCTTCATCAGAAAAAAACCCGAAAGGATCTCTACAAGAAAAAAGTTCATAAGAGATCGCAAAACCCTGGTAACTGCGAAGCTGTTCTCAGCTTCGGAAAATTTTCGCAGCTACGAATAACTACTGCTCTGAGAGCCTCATCGGCGAGGGCTTGATAGGTCGAGTTTACCGAGCTGAATTTCCAGATGGCCAGGTATAAGTTATGCTCTTTT